>JAJPUD010027513.1:0-15500 GCA_023553655.1 Myrmecobius fasciatus | reverse complement strand
AGTTCATGCAAGTCCCTCCAGGCCTCTCTGAAATCATCCTGCTGGTCGTTTCTTACAGAGCAATAATATTCCATAACATTCATATACCATAATTTATTCAGCCACTCTCCAATTGATGGGCATCCCTTCAGTTTCCAGTTTCTAGCCACTACAAAAAGGGCTTCAACAAACATTCTTGCACAGGTGGGTCCCTTTCCCTCTTCTAAGATCTCTTTGGGATATAAGCCCAGTAGAAACACTGCTGGGTCAAAGGGTATGCACAGTTTGACAACTTTTTGAGCATAGCTCCAAATTGCTCTCCATTGGGTTTGTTTTAGCAGTAGACTCCCGAGTATTTTGTTTTGTCTATAATATTTTTACATGGAATTTCTCTTCCTATCTCTTGTTGATTAGCTTTGTTGGTAATATATAGAAATGCTGATAATTTGTGTGGGTTTTTTATATCATACGACTTTGCTAAAGCTGTGAATTGTTTTCAGCAAGTTTTTGGATGATTTTCTAGTATATCATCATATCATCTACAAAGAGTTATAGTTATAGTTTTATTTTCTTATGCCTATTCTAATTTCTTTAGTTTCTTTTTCCTTTCTTATGGTTAAGGCCAACATTTCTAGTGCAATGTTGAATAATAGTGGTGATAATGGATATCTTTGTTTCATCCCTAATCTTACTGCAAAGGTGTCCAACATCTCTCCATTGCAAATAATGCTTGCTATTGGTTTTAAATAGATAGTGCTTATTATTTTAAGAAAAGCTCCCTTTTTTTCCTATGCTCTCTATTGTTTTTAATAGGAATAGGTGTTATATTTTGTCAAAAGCTTTTTTACTTCTATTGAGATTCTCATATGATTTCTTTTGATTTTGTTATTGATATGGTAGATTATGGTAATAGTTTTCCTGATATAGAACCAGTCTTGAATTCCTGCTATAAATCCCACTTGGTCATAATGAATTATCCTGCTGATAATTTGCTGTAATCTTTTTGCTAATATTTTCTTTTACATTTTTGCATCAATATTCATTAGGAAGATTGGCCTGTAATTTTCTTTCTCCATTTTGGCTTTTCCTGAATTAAGTATCAGTATCATATTTGGGCCATAGAAGCAATTTGGCAGTACTCCTTCACCTATTTTTCCAAATACTTTATATAGAATTGGAATTAATTCTTTTTTTATTTTGTTTGTGAATGTTTGTAAATCCACCTGGCCCTGGAGATCTTTTCTTGGGGAGTTCATTAATGACTTGTACAATTTATTTTTCTAAAATGGGACTATTTAATATTTTATTTTATTTTCTGTAACTTGGACATTCTATGTTTTTGTAAATATTCATCCATTTTGGTTAGATATCAACATTCCTTGCCATAGAATTGGGAAAAAATATATCCTAACTATTGTGTTAATTTTTTTTTTCATTTGTGGTAAGTTCACCCCTTTCATTTTTGATGAAAAATAACTTTTTTTCCCTTTTTCTAGTCAAATTAATCAAAATTTATAGATTTTGTTATTTTTTTCATAAAATAACTTAATTTTATTTGGTAGATCAATATTTTTTTAGTTTCTATTTTATTAATCTCTCCTTTGAGTTTCAAAATTACTAATTTTGTATTTAATGGGGGGTTTAATTTGTTCTTTTTCTAGGTTTTAGTTTCATGTCTAATTCATTGATGTCCTCTTTCTCTATTATTTATGTAGCTATTTAGAGATATAAAATTTCCCCTAAAGCTTTGACTGAATCTCAAAAGTTTTGGTCGTTGTATCATTATTGTCATTTTCTTGGATGAAATTATGGGTTGTTTCTGTGATTTGTTGTTTGACCCACTCATTCTTTGGAATTAAGCTATTCAATTTCCAATTGGTTTTTAGTCTGTCTTTCCTTGGCCCTTCATTGAATATAATTTTTTTTACATTGTGGTCTGTAAAGGAAAAGAGGGGAAAGGAGGTAAAATAAGGGAAATTACATCTCACGAAGAGGTAAAGAAAGCCTACTATAATTGAGGGAAAGAACGGAAGGGGATGAACATTGTGTGAATCTTACTCTCATCTGATTTGGCTGTAAGAAAGAATATCAGACATATTTGGTTTCACAGAGAAACTTGTCTCATTATATATAGAAGTGGGTGGGAAAGGGGGGAAAAGGGAAAAACTAATAGAAGGGAAAATAGAAGAATTAGGGGAAAGGTGTAAAAAAGGGGGAGGGACTCGAAAGAGGGGAGGACTGTTTGAGGGATGTGGTCATCAAAAGCAAAATACTGGCGAGGGAGAAGGGAAAAGGACAGAGAAAAACACAATTTTGGGTAAATAAGATTGCAGGAAATACAGAATTAATTATTTGAACTGTAAATGTGAATGGGATGAACTCTCCCATAAAACAAAAGCAGATAGAAGACTGTATTAAAAGTCAGAATCCTACAATGTTATTTACAAGAGACAAATCTAAAGCATAGTGATACATACAGCATAGAGGTCAAGGACTAGAGCAGAATTTGTTTTACTTCAGGTAAACAAAAAAAAAAGAAAAGAAAAAATCAGAAGTTGCAATCCTGATCTCACATCAAGTAAAAGCAAAGATAAATCTAATTAAAATAGATAAGGAAGGAAACTATATTTTACTAATGGGACCATAGATGATGAAGCAATATCAATATTAAACATATATGCACTAAGTGGTATAGCATGCAAATTCCTAGAGAAGTTAAGAGAGATGCAAGAAGAAATAGAAAGCAAAACTATACCAGTCTGGTATCTCAACCTTGTGCACTCAGAATCAAACCACAAAATAAATAAAAAAGAAGTTTAAGGAGGTAAACAAAATGTTAGGAAAATTAGGTATGATAGATCTTTGGAGAAAATTGAAGGGACACAGAAAGAAGTTTACTTTTTTCTAGAGGTTCATGGAACTTACACAAAAATTGACCATATTTTAGGACATAGAAATCTCCAAGTTAAATGCAGAAAGGCAGAAATAGTAAATGCATTTTTTCAGATCATGATGCAATAAAAATCACATGCAATAGAAGGCCAGCAGAAAATAGACCAAAAGTTAATTAGAAATTAAATAATCTAATCCTAAAGAGTGAAACCACAGATTATAGACACAATCAATAATTTCATCCAGGAGAATGACAATATTAAAACAACATGCCAAAATTTGTGGGATACAGCCAAAGCAGTTATAAGGGGAAATTTTATATCCCTAGGTCCTTACTTGAATAAAATAGAGAAAGAGAAGATCAATGAATTGGAGTTACAATTAAAAAAGCTAGAAAAAGAACAAATTAAAAACCCTCAATTAAATACCAAATTTGAAATTCTGAAAATAAAAGGAGACATTAATAAAATTGAAAATAAGAAAACTATTGAATTAATAAATAAAACTAAAAATTGGTTTTATGAAAAAAACCTTTATTTAATTTGTTTAGAAAATGAAGGAAGAATATCAAACTGTTAGTCTCAAAATTGAAAAGGGAAAACTTTCCAATAATGAAGAGGAAATTAGAGCAATTATTAGGAGTTACTTTGCCCAATTTCAGGCCAATAAATTTGATAATCTAAATGAAATGGAAGAATATCTACAGAAACATAGATTGCCTAGGGTAACAGAAGAGGAAATCAATTATTTAAATAGTCCCATTTTAGAAAAAAGAAATAGAACAAACTATTATTCAACTATCTCAGAAAAAAATCTCCAAGGCCAGATGTATTTACATGTGAATTCTACCAAACATTCAAAGAACAATTAATTCCAATGCTATATAAACTATTTTAAAAAAAGGGGAAGTAGGTGTTCTACCAAATTCCATTTAGGACACAGACATGGTGCTGATAGCTAAACCAGATAGGGTGAAAACAGAGAATTTCCCTAATGAATATTGATGCAAAAATCTCAGATAAAATGTTAGCAGTGAGATTATAGAAAATCATCCCCAGGATAATACACTATGATCAAGTAGGATTTATACCAGGAATGCAGGGCTGGTTCAATATTAGGACAACTATCAGCATAATCAATTATATCAATAGCCAAACTAACAAAAAACATATGATTATCTCAATAGATGCAGAAAAAGCATTTGATTAAATGCAACATGCATTCCTATTTAAAACACTGGAGAGTATAGGCATAAATGGACTGTTCCTTAAAAGGATCAGTAGCATCAATTTAAAACCATCAGAAGGCATCATATGTAATGGGGACAAACTAGAACCATTCCCAATAAGACCAGGCGTGAAACAAGGCTGCCCACTATCACTATTACTATTCAAGATTGTATTAGAAATGTTAGCTTGGCAATAAGAGAAGAAAAAGAGATTAAAGAAATTAGAGTACGTCATGAGGAAACCAAATTATCACTCTTTGCAGATGATATATGATGGTATACTTACAGAACTCTAGAGAATCAACTAAAAAACTACTAGAAATAATTCACAATTTTAGCAAAGTTGCAGGATACAAAATGAACTCACATAAATAATCAGCATTTTTATATATAAGAAACAAAGTTCAGCAGCAAGAGATACAAAAAGAAATTCCACAATAAATAACTGTCAATAATATAAAATATTTGGGAATCTATCTGCCAAGGGAAAGTCAGGAACTATATGAACAAAACTTCAAAGCACTTTCCACACAAATAAAGTCAGACCTAATTAATTGGAAAAACATCAAGTGCTCATGGGTAGGCCTAGTGAATATAATAAAAATGACATACTACCTAAATTAACCTACTTATTTAGTGCCATACCAATCAAACTCCAAAGAAATTATTTTATAGATGTAGAAAAAATAGTAGCAAAGTTCATCTGGAAGAAGAAAAGTTCAAGAATTTCAAGAGAATTAATGAAAAAAAAATACTTATGAAGGTAGCCTAGCTGTGCCAGTTCTAAAACTATATTATAAAACAGTGGTCATTAAAACCGTTTGGTACTGGCTAAGAAATAGAATAGTCTATCAGTGGGATAGGATAGTATCACAGGACAAAATAGTCAATAGCTATGGCAATCAAGTGTTTTACAAATTCAAAGATCCCAGCTTTTGGAATAAGAACTCACTATTTGACAAAAAGTGCTGGGATAATTGGAAACTAGTATGGAAGAAATAAGGGCTTGACCAACACCTAATACCACATATCAAGAAAAGATCTAAATGGGTTCAATATTTAGACATTAAGAGTGATATTATAAGCAAATTAGAGCAACATAGGATAGTTTACCTCTCAGATTTGAGGAGAAGGAAGGAATTAGTGTTCAAAAAAGAACTGGATTTCTTAATTCAACACCAGATAGATAAATTTGATTATATTAAATTAAGTTTTTGTACAAACAAAACTAATACAGACAAGATTTGGAGAAAAGCAATAAATTGGGAAATCATTTTTACATTTAAGTATTCTGATAAAGGCCTCATTCCTAAAATATATAAAGAATTGACTCAAATTTATAAGAATTCAAGCTACTCTCCAATCAATAAATGGTAAAAGGATTTGAACAGATAATTTTCAGATGAAGAAATTAAAACTATTTCTAGTCATAAGAAAAGGTGCTTCAAATCACTATTGATCAGAGAAGTGCAAATTAAGACAACTCTGAAACTACACACATGTCAGGTTGGCTAAGATGACAGGAAAAGATAATTACCAATTTTGGAGAGGATGTGGGAAAACTGAGACACTGATACATTGTTGGTGGAACTGTGAACAGATCCAACCATTCTAGAGAGCAATTTGGAACTATGCTCAAAGGGATATCAAACTCTGCATCCCCTTTGACCCAGCAGTTTCTACTGGGCCTACATCCCAAAGAGATCTAAAAGGAGGGAAAGGGACCCACATGTGCAAAAATGCTTGTGGCAATCCTTTTTGTAGTGGCTAGAAACTAGAACCTGAATGGATGCCCATCAGCTGGAGAATGGCTGAATAAATTATGGTATGTGAGTGTCTTGGAATATTTTTGTTTTGTAAGAAATGACCAGCCTGATGATTTCAGAAAGGCCTGGAGACTTGCATGAATTGATCCTAAGTGAAATGAGTAGAACCAGGAGATCATTATACATGGCATCAACAAGAGTATATAATGATTAATTCTGAAGGAAATGGTTCTTTTCTATAATGACGTGATTCAAAGCAGTTCCTATTGTTCAGTGATGAAGAAAGCCATATACACCCAGAGAGAGCCTTGTGGGAATTGAGTGCACCACAGTATAGCATTTTAATGCTTTCTATGGATGTTTGCTTGCATTTTGTTTTCCTTCTTAAGTTTTTTTTAAAGATCCTATTTCTCTTATAGAGCAAGATAACTCTGTAAATATGTATACATATTTTTTTTTAAAAAGATGTTGTTTCAGTCTATCTTGAGGTGGAGAGTAGTTTCATTCCATCAGACTCTGTTCAAAAGCTTTCAGGTCATTTTTGAGGGAAACTGGAAAAGCTTGAGCAGTTTCCTGACTTCAATCTGTCATCTTGGCTCCATCCAGAAATTCTCTCCTTCCCTTTGAGGCAAAGGGGTCCTGGGCTGAATTCGGAAGTTAGAATAATTAACTAGATTTTAACTCTACCATTTATAGCATGATACAGTGTAAATAATCCTGGAATCAGAGGATTTGGGTTCAAACCATATCTTTGAGATTCGCTACCTATTTGATGTTTGGCAATTCACTTTATTTCCCCTATACCTCTGTTTCCTTGCCCCCTTTATCCTAAATGAGAATACTGGACCAGTGTTTCTAAAGTTCCTTCCAGAAAGGGCCCCACATGTGCAAGAATGTTTGTGGCAGCTCTTTTTGTAGTGGCTAGAAACTGGAAATTGAATAGATGCCCTTCAATTGGAGAATGGCTGAATAAATTATGGTATATGAATATTATGGAATATTATTGTTCTGTAAGAAACGGCCAGCAAGAAGATTTCAGAGAGGCTTGGAGAGACTTACATGAACTGATGCTGAGTGAAATGAGCAGAACCAGGAGATCATTATACACGGCAACAACAGTACTATATGATGATCAATTCTGATGGACATGGCTCTCTTCAACAATGAAATGTTTCAAACCACCTCCAATCGTTCACTGAAGAAAGCCATATACACCCAGAGAGAGGGATGCAAAATCTGGACCACAACATAACATTCTCATACTCCTTGATTGATGTTTGCTTACATTGTGTTTCCTTTATCTGATATATCTTTTGTGTAGATAAGATTTTTCTTGCACAACAATGATAGGTTTGGAAATATGTATACATATATTCGATTTGCCAATATTTTAACATAATTAACATGTAGTGGATATCCTGCCATCTAGGGGAGGGGTGGGGAGTTGGGGGGAAAAATTTGTAATGGAAAGCTATGTAAGGGTTATTGTTGAAGAATTACCCACACATATGTTATGCAAATAAAATTTAAAAAAAACTAAAGTTCCTTCCAGCACTAGATATACAATCCTAAATCTCTATCCCATTCCTATTAATCCACTGGTTTAGAGAAACTTTAGCAATGGGAAGGCTGTAAAGAATCTCTAAAGAGAGGTAGTGTTAAGATATTTATAGTTCCATCTTCTGTGGAAGTCTTGACTAGCCCCCTTTAGTGTGTCCACTCAGAACCCACAAAGTTAAATTTCCTCTCTAAATCTGTCCCTGGCTCATGACTTATTTTCTGAATCATTTTAGGGGTTATAGCCTATTATGGCACTCTGCATCTTGGTATTTCTCCTTACCTCTACCCCCTGCCACATGATGTCTTTTTTCATTCCCCCACCATGCTTCCTGTTGTCTTTCTCTTTCTTATAGATAACTAATTCTCTTAGGATGCTAAACTTCTTATGTATTTAGCCTGCCAGTCAGTGGAATACTCCCACCTCATGGTGTATTCCCTTTCTTCTGGTAAATTATGAATTCCACTAGGGAACCTACTTAACATTGTTAATTGTTAAAACACTTTCCTAACTGTAAGTTTCCCAACTCTATTTCATATTTATTACTCCTGGTGCCTTTTTACTCTTTCATTTGTCTGTAATCTCTTCTCCTAAATAAACCTAACTTTTGCCAAAGAGAATAGGCATAGTGAATTCATCACATGACTGAACCCCAACATGTGATACCTGAAAATCAATCACATAATTTGGTGCTAAATATTACAAATCAGGTGAATGAATCTTGTAGTAGGATGCTCTCCAAACCTTCCATCCTTGTGACCACAACTTTGTGAGTCAGAAGAGCTCAGTATTAGAACTACCTCTGCCACATATTTTATATATTAATTTGAACAAATCATTTAATTTCTCTGAGCCTAAGCATCTTTATCTGTAAAATGGGATGATAATATCTTCTCTGAGAATCTCACAGGTTTCTGTGAAGATCAAATTAGAGGATACAAGATAGCCCTGCATAGGTGCAAATTATTATGATTTACAATGATTACAATTATTTAACTCAAAAACCTTCATTTTTAAGCTGCAAATGCTAGAGCATAATGTTAATGTGTAAATTAGCCATTAAACTCTTAAATAGAGAGACGATTTTTTTGTTTTGCTTTTTTTCCCCCTCAGCAAAATAGTTAGGTCAATTTCTAGCATATGGAAGCATTTCACACAGAAAATTATTCTTGGGAAAATAAAGTGCTTTCCAAATGAAACCAAATAAAACATATATATTTATTAAATCCTGTTTCAATGACCAAAACACTGTTTTGTCAATGAAATATTATGCAGAAAGGATTTCTTTCTTGGATGTGATGAGTACCATGTTAAAAAAAAGCATAAAAGGTCTTTGTCCGCCCTTAGTATTCTTTGTCTAGAAATCCTGTTTTTTTCCATTTCTTTCGCATCAACAGTGTCACAAAAGGGGCCACAATAAGCAGCCAGAAGTAACAAAACTTATTTATATACACGGTGTTTTTAATACTTCATTGGCAGACAAAGCAATGCTTGGAGACCAGGAAAAATCACTTTTGACCAAGGCCTTACAAAATTAATATTCAGGAATACTATTGTCATAAACTCAAAATGCATATGGCAGGAGGACATCAATTTTGTTTTAATTACTAAGACAACCATCAGAGTCCTAAGGTGGAGCCAAAATGGTAGAGTGAAACCAAAAAGCTGCTCTAGCTCTCCCAGTTTCCCTCAAAAACCACATGAAACCAAGCTTCTGAACAGAATCTGAAGGAATAGAACCACTCTCTAGTTCAAGATAGATTAGAAAAACTTCAAGAAACTTCAGTCTCACTAGGGTGAAGAGGGTGTTTAGCCCAGCTCAGACAGAATCAGGGAAAGTGAGTGGGAGGGTCATAATCACAGCAAATCAGTGATTAGGAACCTTGCTCCTGGCTCAGTAGAAAAGCAGATTAATGGGCAGCCTCCAGTTCCAGCTCAGAAGACAAAGTCTGGGAAACCAACCTGTTTCCTGAAAAGAGCAGGCAAAACTACTCCCTGCAAACACAAGGGGCCCCTGTGTTCAAGCTAAGGTTCAGAGCCATACAGGAAGTCTGGAATTGTTCCCCCTTTACACCAGGGGCAGAGTTCAATCATAAAAATAAAAAAGAGGAAATACCAAAAGAAAAAGGAAGGAAAATGAATAAGAAACAGAAAAGTACCTCAACCATAGAAAGCTACTATGGTGACAAGAAAAACCAAAACACCAAGTTAGATAAGGATAAAATGTCCATGCATGGAATCTCAGAGTGATATGAATTGGTCTAAAAACCAAAGAGACTTCTTGGAAGTGCTCATAAAAGACTTTAAAAGGTAAATAAGAGAGGTAAAAGAAAAATGAGAGGTATACAAGAGAGTCAATATCTTGGAAAAGGAAGGGGGGAAATTGAATAAAGGAAACAACTCCTTAAAAATACATTTGTACAATTGCACAAAAAAAACCACTGAAGAAAACAACATCTTCAAAAGTAGAATTACCCAAATGGAAAAAGAGATACAAAAGTAACTGATGAAAATCACACCTTAAATACTAAAATGAGTCAAATGGAAGCTAATGACTGTTAGAAACAGCAAGAATCAGTCAAACTAACTAAAATGATAAAATGAATGAAAAGGAAGAAACTATGAACTATGTTATTAGCAAAACAGCTGACCTGGAAAATTAAACCCAAAGATACAATTAAAAAAATTATCGGTGTATCTGAAGCGCATAACCAAAAAAAAAGAGCTTAGATACCATTCTCCAAGTTAGCATTCATCAAGAAAAACTGCCCTAAAATTGTAGAAACAGAAGGGGATATACTCATTGAATGGATCCATTGATCACTTCTACAAAGAGATCCCACAAGGAAAACTCCAAGGAACATTGCTGGAAAGCTTCAGAAATTTAATCTCAAGGAAAATATATTGCAAGCTTCCAAACAAAAACAATTCAAATATCAAGGAGCAAAAGTCAGGATAACCTAGCATCTGGTAGCTTCTATCATAGAAGATCCAAGGACCTCCTTGTTCCAGAAGGTAAAGGTCCTGGGGTTACAACAATGAATTAACTATACAGCAAGACTGAGCAAGATTTTTTAGGGGAGGAGATGGATCTTAAAATAAATCTAAAAGTAAGAGACTTTGAATCATTTCTATAGAAAAAACCAGAACTAACAGAAAATTTAATCTACAAAGAACTCAAGAAAAGTAAAGAAAGATAAACAGAGGAGATATATATGTACACATACATATATGTATATATATACATATGTATGTATATATATATATATATATATATATATATATAATTTAAAGGTTAAACTCTTTACATACCTAAGTAGGAAATGATATCTGTAATTCTTGAAAACTGTTTCTGTTACTGGCACAGATAAAGTGGGGGCATCACATGGATAGTGAGTGTGGTTGTGAATGGACAACCATCATAAGCCTCAGAAATATTTTTCATAGAGCCCTCCTTTAGAGTTAGAGTTTAAGGAGATAATAGACATGTTATGACAGAGATAGGCAATCATTATGTCTTGCAATATTTAGATAGATGGATAGATAGCTGGATGAATCACTACACAAATAGATGGATGAAGGCATAGAAAGAGAGAGAGGGAGAGATAGAGATAGAAAGGGAGGGGGGGAGAGAGAGATAGAAAGGGAGAGAGAGGGGAGGGAGGGAGGAGGGAGAGAAAGAGAGACGGGGGAGGGAGGGAAGGAGAAAAAGAGAGAGAAGGGAGGAGGGAGGGAAGGAGAGAGGGGGGAGGGAGGGGGAGGGAGGGAGAGAAAGGGAGAGGGGGGAAGGGAGGGAGGGAGGGAGAGAGAGAGGGAGAGAGAGAGAGAGGAGTATTATCAATATTGTGAGAGTCACAATTCAGCCATTGAATTGTAGGATTTCAGAACTATAAGAAAACTCACCCATGTCCTAATTTTACCAATGGATGTAAAGAGATAATGTATTTCTGAGATGGCCTTTCTACTTCTGGACAGTTTTAATTGCCAGGAAGGAAGCAAAATTGCATATCAAACAGAATATAGAATTTGAAGTCAGTGGACCTAGATTTGAATCTGCCTTTGGCATTTGCTACATGTGTAACCTTGAGCAAGTCTTTTAAATCCTATGGGCTCTAGTTTCTTAATCTATAAAATATGAAGGTTGGACTAAGTCAGGAGTTTTTGATCTGGGATCCTTTGACCCCTTCAATAAATTTGTGAATAGATTTTAGAAAGTCCATGAATTTGTTTTTTGATGTTTTCAAAACTATTTCAATATAACAATAAATATGTAACCCCATATAAATTACATTTTGTATTTTAAAACATTATTCTAAGAAAGGGTACATAGGTTTTATGAGACCATGACAAAGGTTCATGAGATAAAAAAGGTTAAGGATCCCTTGCTTAACTGATTTCTATGGTCTCTTCCAGCTCTAACTTCTTTAAGACCACATAATTTTCCATTCCAAATCAGTCATTCTTCATCTTTTAATCATCACTCATTTTTTATTTAAAACCATAAAGAATATATATATATATATATATATATATATATATATATATATATATATACTAATTATACCTTTTTAAAAATGTCTTGAGCCCTACAGAAAACTGGAAGTCAAGTAGCAACTTTGTTGACTGAGAGCACAAGTATTATGAAATCCACATAGGAAATCACATAGGAATAATATAATAGAAGTAGGATTTGTCTCCATTACATAAGTGTGCTTATTAATGTTATCCAGAAGTTAGCTACTCTCAAACTGTAACTCACAAAGCAGGCCAAAGAAGCTCAGATGTTAGTCTCTGTCTTTAAGAAGCAGAAATAAAAAAAATTGCAAAGAATGAGAGTGAAATTTATAGGAAAATTCAATCAAATAGGATGCAAAAGTTTTTTATGAGCTTATTCAAAAGGGACGCTTTAGGAAGCAATCAAAGTTGAGGATGTTAAAGTTTATACTGTTTTTCTTTCTCTCCTCCTCGGATGATCTCATGTACTTCTTTGTTTTCATTTCATATTTAATGAATGGTCAGGGAAAGCAAGAAGAAAAGAAGCCTTTATTAAGCACCTACTATGATGAGGCATTGTGCTATTCACTTTACAAATATAATTTAATTTAATTCTTTAGCAACTCTGGGAAGTCAGTTTTTTTTTAAATTAAAGCTTTTTATTTGCAAAATATATGCATGGGTAATTTTTCAGCATTGAACTTTGCAAAACTTTCTGTTCCAAATCTTTCCCTCCTTCCCTACACACCATCCCCAGATAACAGGTAGTCAAATACATGCTAAATATGTTAAAATATATGATGAGTCCAATATATGTATACATATTTATACAGTTATCTTCTGTACAAAAAATCATATCAAAAAGGAAAAAAAAACTTGAGAAGGAAAACAAAATGCAAGGAAATATCAACAGAAAGAATGAAAATGCTATCTTGTGGTCCACACTCAGATCCCACAGGCCTCTCCTCTGGGTGTATATGGCTTTCTTCATCACTGAACAATTGAAACTGGTTTGAATCATCTCGTTGTTGAAGAGAACTATGTCCATCAGAATTGATCATCATATAATCTTGTTGCTGTGTATAATGATCTCCTGGTTCTGCTCATTTCACTTAGCATCAGTTCATGTAAGTCTCTCCAGGCCTCTCTGAAATAAACTTGTTGGTTATTTCTTACAGAATTGATGGGAGCGAAGGACCCTGCATGGAATGACACAATCTTCACAGGGGCCTGACCCTCATGTGTGTAAGGCACCATGAAGAAACCCCCACAGAACTAAGCATTTGGAAATACATTTGGTTAATGATTGCTTATCTGCTTAATTCCTGTCCTAGAAGTTCTTAGCATAGCTGTATGTATTTACCCATCCATCACAATGAGGCTGAACATGAAGCCCTTCACCCCCAAAAACCCCTTTGTACTTTCTGCCCAAACATGAAAGGTTTCTCTACTAGTGAAGCATTAAACAAACTTAGAGACTGGGAAACTTGGGAAATTGATAGCTTTCCCCAAAAACTCCAAAAGAAATCTCCAGTTACTCTTTCTAGTTTGAAACAATTTCAGACCCAATCAACCTGACCTTTCTCTCCCCTATATAGAGGTTACATAAATAATGATATGATGAAAAGAACAGTAAACAACAGTTATAGATGGACACATTGGTAGCAAGTAAGTCATGGGAAAAAAGTAAGAGAAGTAGGCCACTGCATGGTTTACTGACCCCGGCACAAAAACAAGCTATTGTATGAGTGGTTAATAAATGGGCTGAAGGAAAATAAAGTCTCTGAGAAAATTAAATGTCTCTATTGTAAAATACCTTATGACAATGTTAAAAATTAAAAAGCATTGTATAAATATTGGCATAAATAAATGTGATATTTTTAGAGAAGCTCATGTCCTGCCAGACATGACATGATGATCACAAGGTACATTTACCTTTAGTTAAAGTTTCAATATTATTATATTGTCTGATGAATTTACTCTGTACATACTTTTTTTCTAAAAAGCATTGTACCTGGGGTCCTGGGAACTTCTGGGCCCCAAGAAAATTTTGTAATCCTAGCCAAATAATTGTCCTATTTCTAATGAACACTAACTTTGTAAGACTATAAAAATTACAAGCTTTCTTGAATAAATTGAACAAGCTTTTGCCAATAAATCGAACTTGATGACCACGCTATAGAGTGTGCTGTCTCTTGTTCCACTGGCCAATTCCAATTCTCCATTCAAGAATTCTGGGTCCCAGGAGATCATTATACATGGCAACAATAATACTATATGATGATCAATTCTGATGGACATGGCTCTCTTCAACAATGAAATATTTCAAACCACTTCCAGTTGTACACTGAAGAAAGCCATATACACCCAGAGAGAGGGATATGAAATGTGGACCATAACATAACATTTTCATGCTCTCTATTGATGTTTGCTTGCATCGTATTTCCTTTCTCTGATTTTTTTTTCTTGTAGATACGATTTTTCTTGCACAACAATGATAAGTATGGAAATAAGTATACATATATTCGATTTATCTAGTATTTTAACATAATTAACATGTAGTGGATTTCCTGCCATCTAGGGGAGGGGTGGGGAGTAGGGGGAGATTTGTAACAGAAAGCTTTGTAAGGGTTAATGTTGAACAATTGCCCATACATATGTTTTGCAAATAAAAAGTTTTAATAAAAAAAAGAAATAAAAAAAAAGAATTCTGGTTCTGCGGAGTCTGGCTTCTGCACAGAACAATAATATTCCATAATACTCATATACCATAATTTATTCAGGCATTGTCCAATTGATAACCATCCACTCAGTTTCCAGTTTCTAGCCACTACAAAAAGGGCTGCCACAAACATTTTTGCACTTGTGAGTCCATTTCAGAGGTGAATTCTTTAGTCATCCGTACTTTATTATTGAGAAAACTGAGGCTGACAGAGATTGGATGACTTTTCCAGGGTAAGATAGCTATAAAGTATCTGAAGACATATTTGAACTCAGGCCTTCCTAACTCCAAACCCAGTGTTCTATCTACTTAACCACTTATTTGACACTAGTCCTATTGGTTCTATCAGGACACTTTCTTGTGCATATATGCTGTCCCTTTCATTATCATGGTTCATCCCTCTTCATCTTTTGTCTAATAATTTCCTAACTGACCTTTCTTCTTTCTAATCTATACTTCATCCAACTGTCAAAATAATGTTCCCCATTCATATTTATACCAAATCATTCTTCTGCTTTATAACATTTGGAGATTCCTCTAGGTATTTTCTTGGTCTGTGATTTAAGTGCCATTAAAATTTGAATTTACAAGCTATCTCCTAGGTCTACTTTCTGACCTAATGTCTAATAGCTTCTCTGGGTTACTTAGGCAAGTAGATCTCTTGATTTTAAGAGTTCTGAGCTACAGGGGGACTAAAACCATTTGGATGTCCAATATTAATATGGTAAGCTTCAAACAATGTAAGTAGAGAGGGTTGGGTATAGGGAAGCAGGCTACTTAAAGAGAGGTACACTAATCCAGGCCTATAGATAGATAGATAGATAGATAGAGATAGAGATAGAGATAGAGATAGAGATAGAG
>JAJPUD010027512.1:73-12227 GCA_023553655.1 Myrmecobius fasciatus | reverse complement strand
TATGTTGTGGTCCACATTTCACATCCTTCTCTCTGGGTGTATATGGCTTTCTTAACTGAACAATTGGAACTGGTTTGAAACATTTCATTGTTGAAGAGAGCCATGTCCATCAGAATTGATCGTCATATAGTACTGTTGTTGCCGTGTATAATGATCTGGTTCTGCTCATTTCACTCAGCATCAGTTCATGTAAGTCTCTCCAGGTCTCTCTGAAATCATCTTGCTGGTCATTTCTTACAGAACAATAATATTCCATAATATTCATATACCATAATTTATTCAGCCATTCTCCAATTGAAGGGCATCTATTCAATTTCCAGTTTCTAGCCACTACAAAAAGGGCTGCCACAAACATTCTTGCACATGTGGAGCCCTTTCTTTCCTTTAAGATCTCTTTGGGATATAAGCCCAGTAGAAACACTGTTGGGTCAAAGGGAATGCACAGTTTGATAACTTTTTGAGCATAGTTCCAGATTGCTCTCCAGAATGGTTGGATCCATTCACAGTTGCATCAACAATGCATCAGTGTCCCAGCCTTCCCACATCCCCTCCAACATTCGTCATTATCTTTTCCTGTCATTTTAGCCACTCTGACAGGTGTGTAGTGGTATCTCAGAGTTGTCTTAATTTGCATTTCTCTGATCAATAGTGATTTGGAGCACCTTTTCATATGACTAGAAATAGTTTTAATTTAATCATCTGAAAATTGTCTGTTCATATCCTTTGACCATTTATTGACTGAAGAATGGCTTGAATTCTTATAAATATGAGACAATTCTCTATATATTTTAGAAATGAGACCTTTATCAGAACCCTTAAATGTAAAGAAGATTTCCCAATTTATTGCTTCCCTCCTAATCTTGACTGCATTGGTTTTGTTTGTACAAAACCTTTTTAACTTAATATAGTCAAAATTATCTATCTGGTTTTCAATTAGGAGTTCCATTTCTTCTTTGGACATAAATTTATTCCATCTCCACAGGTCTGAGAGGTAAACTATACTATGTTCCTCTAATTTACTTATACTATCACTTTTTATATCCAAATCATGAACCCATTTAGATCTTATCTTGGTATGTGGTGTTAGGTGTGGGTCAAGCCCTAATTTCTTCCACACTAATTTTCAATTTTCCCAGCAGTTTTTGTGAAATACTGAGTACTTATCCCAGAATCTGTGGTCTTTGGGTTTATGAAACACTAAATTGCTATAGTTATTGCCTAGTTTGTCCTGCGATTCTATCCTTGTCACTGAACGACTACTCTATTTCTTTTTCTTCTTCTTTTTTATTAAAAGCTTTTTATTTACAAAACCTATGAGTGATTTTTCTACATTGACCTTTGCAAAACTTTTTTTTTTGTTGTTCCACGCTTTTCCCTTCCTTTCCCCCACTCCCACCCCTAGATGACAGGTAATCTAATACATGCTAAATATGTTAATTATATGACAAATCCATTATATTTATACATATCTATACTTATCTTACTGCACAAGAAACATCAGATCCAGAAAGAGAGAAAAAAAAAACAACCTAAGAAGGAAAACAAAATGCAGGGAAATATTCACAGAAAGTGTTAAAATGCTATGTTGTGGTTCACTCAGTTCCCTTAGGCCTCTCTCTGGTTGTATATGACTTTCTTCATCGCTGAACAATTGGAACTGATTTGAATCACATTATTTTTGAAGAGAACCATGTCCATCAAAATTAATCATCGTATAGTCTTGTTGCTGTGTATAATGTTCTCCTGGTTCTGCTGATTTCACTCAGCATCAGTTCATGCAAGTCTTCCAGGCCTCTCTGAAATCATCCTGCTGGTCGTTTCTTACAGAACAATAATATTCCATGACATTCATATACCATAATTTATTCAGCCATTCTCCAACTGATGGGCATCCATTCAGTTTCCAGTTTCTTGCCACTACAAAAAGGGCTGCCACAAACATTTTTGCACACGTGGGTCCCTTTCCCTCCTTTAAAATCTCTTTGGGATATAAGCCCAATAGAAACACTGCTGAGTCAAAGGGTATGTACAGTTAGATAACTTTATGAGCATAGTTCCAGATTGGTCTCCAGAATGGTTGGTTCCGTTCACATTTCCACCAACAATGTATCAGTGTCCCAGTTTTCCCACATCCCCTACAACATTCTTCATTATCTTTTCCTGTCATTTTAGCCAATCTGACAGGTGTGTAGTGGTATCTCAGAGTTGTCTTAATTTGCATTTCTCTGATCAATAGTGATTTGGAGCACATTTTCATGTGACTAGAGATACTTTCAATTTCTTCATCTGAAAATTGTCTCTTCATATCTTTTGACCATTTATCAATTGGAGAATGGCTTGAATTCTTATGTATTTGAGTCAGTAATCTATATATTTTAGAAATGAGGCCTTTATCAGAACCTTTGAATGTAAAAATATTTTCCCACTTTATTGCTACCCTTCTAATCTTGTCTGCATTCATTTTGTTCGTACAAAAACTTTAACTTGATATAGTCAAAATTATCTATTTTGTGATTAATGATGATCTCTAGTTCTTCTTTGGTCACAAATTACTTGCCCCTCCACAGGTCTGAGAGGTATACTATCTTACATTGTTCTAATTTGTTTATAATATCATTCTTTATGTGTAGATCATGAATCCATTTCAATCTTATCTTGGTATATGGTGTTAGGTGTGGGTCAATGCCTAGTTTCTTCCATACTAGTTTCCAATTTTCCCAGCAGTTTTTGTCAAATGGTGAGTTTTTATCCCCAAAACTGGGGTCTTCGGGTTTATCAAACACTAGATTACTATTGTCATTGAGTATTTTGTCCTGTGAACCTAACCTATTCCACTGATCCACTACTCTGTTTCTTAGCCAGTACCAAATGGTTTTGATGACCGCTGCTTCATAATATAGTTTTAGATCTGTTACAGCAAGGCCACCTTCATCAGCCTTTTTTTTTTTTTTTTCATTAATTCCCTTGAAACTCTTGACCTCTTGTTCTTCCAAATGAACTTTGCTACTGTTTTTAGAAAGCTGGTTCTTAAGACATTTATCAGTGCAACCCTGAACATAGGTATAGATGAGAGGAATTATGGTCTTTAAATTATGTCTGAGCAGCCTGTCCTCAAAGTTAATGATTTTGACTTATATTCAATTTGTGTTCTTTTAATGTTGTTCCTTTTTGGTTCTTTTCTGCCCAACTTTTGTATACTTTAGAACTTCTTTGTTACAAATCTGTCATCTTCTCTTTCTCTGCCTTCTTTAGAAAAATTCTTTATGTTGTATTTGTATTTTCAGTCTGCTGTTTACATTTTAAAATTCTACTTATCTCTTATTTCTGACTTTATTTCTCTTTTCAGCCATTTTTGCAGCTTATTATTCTATGATTTGAGGAAGAATGCAGTGTTCTCCTTTTTAAAGAAGCAATGATTGATTTTACTTCCTATTACAGTGTTTATTTTAGTTCTCTGTATTTACTTACAAGTTTTATTTCTTCTTGCTTTCCTGAGATTTTAGCCTTGCATGCTGTTTCTGTCTTGTGCAGTTTATTTGTTATTCTATATCTGACACACATTTTTTTTTCCCTGGGATTTTGGTTGATTGAGGATTATGGAATATTACCAATTTACTTTCTTGTTGGGGATTGGATACTATGTGTAAACTTTGTATCTCACTTAAGTTGGTATTTTTTATACATTAGATACTTAATAAATGTTTGTCCAGTCAAATTGAATTGGAAGCCCATGTTTGCTCTGAGAAGAAAATTTACCCTATAACACCAAAGAGACTACATATTGTTTCAAAAATATCTATAATCTAAGAGACTAAACTTTAAAATCCACATAGGAACTTTATGGACTGGCTTCAGAGGTCTTAATGTTAAAAAAAAGACTAGGATCATAGTTAAATTTTCCACTAGAGTACATGCCTTTCCCCTTCTTTCTCCTCTTTCAAATTTCTCTATTTCTGTCAAAGGCAACACTATCCATCTGGTCTCCTAGACTCAGGTCTCAACATTTTCCTTAAATTTTTACTCTTTGTCCCCCTATAATTGCTGTCAGCTGCCAAATTTCACCTTTTTTACTTTCATAAAATGTCTCACATCTTACCCTTTTCTGTTTCAAAAGTTACCACCTTAGCTCAGACATTCATCACATGGTCTGAATCATTTCACCAGACTCTTTTAATTGGTCTCCTTGATTCAGGGTGTGAGGATTTGCTTAGCCCTTTTCAGGGGTGATCATTTACCTTTGAGGATTACATATCTCCCACCTGTCACTTGTTTCCAAGAAGGCGTACCTTGATAAAATTGTCTCAATAGAAGGATTAAACCAGGTTGAGGTAACTGATTGGCCTTAAACTCTGTTGGTGGATTAGGGAATTTCTACCCCTTACATTTGAAGACTTTTCCTAGTGGAATGGGTAAATGGGAACAATTTGTTCCAGTGGCCATGAAGGTGGCTCATGCTGATACTATGGATAACTTACTTGGTCAGACATCAAAGATAGCAAGGTCATCAACTGCATCATGAATGTTCACTTGTCATCTTGACTTTTGTCTTTCCACAAACTTGGATGACTCTGGAAAAGAGTATAAAGTTGATGATTTTGTGCCATGCTGCCTTTCTTAAAACCAAGTCAAGACATCATCCTGTGATGTCATTGGTTCTCTTCATCCTAATGAAGCCTGGACAACAACACGACTGTTAAAATAACTTTTCCTTAAGAAAATAATAATTACCCACATAAGCATCAATAGGGTGGACTAGACATTTTTTCTAATTCATATAACCTTTCAAATCTTCCCAAAAGATAAAGCAACTTTGGCCCTTTTCATGATTTGGTATACCAAGAATCCAAAACAAACAAACACCTCTTCCCCCCAATACTGCTGCTCACTGACCCTGAGCTTACTCAGCATCTCTCCCTTGCCTCCCACATTATAAGCAACAAGGCCACTCTAGCAGATTCAAGAACATGACACAAACTTACACTTACACTTAGACCTTGACTCCCTCCTCCTTTTCTCACTCTTCTTCTTCCCCCTCCCCCAGATCTTTCCATTGCTACAGAGAAACTAGATCCTGGTTGTAGAAGTTTTCCTTGGCTTCAAAATCTATAAAAGCCCTTCAGAAACAAAAGCCTAGGAAGGTCTGAAAACAAAAGCACCAATTCTGCAAAGCTCTGAATTGCTGCTACCAGCAAACTTTTAACTGCTAGCATTAGGCCAATGAACTAAGGAGCAAAGGAAATGACCCAGGAAGCTATCAAATAAATTGCAGTGACTTATTCAAGAAATACTTCATGATGGAACCAAGATGGTAGAGTAAACACATACCTGAGCTCTTCCAACATTCCCTTCCAAACAACTTTAAAAGAATATCTCAAATAGAATTATTGAATAGCAGATTACAGAAAAGTTCAGAATGAGATATTCTTTTGGCTCAAGATAATTTATTAGTTTAGAAAGAGAGATCTGTGCAAGGGGGTAGAGACTGGTCTTGACCCCATATGACTGAAACACCAGTGGTAGGTTTAGGTGTTGGCAACAGAAGCAGTACAAGTTTTGGGAGTCCTCAAGCCAGAGATGGTAAGAGCACCTGGCACATGGACAGAAAGAGACAATAAAGGATTTCTGTAATCAGCCATGGACACAGAACAAAATGCTGGTTGCCAAGTCCGTTGCCTAAATCTCTTCTGGGCCATACATAAAAGGTTGAAAAGATTACTGTTGGATAAGAGGGACTGGAAGTCCTGAGAGGCAATAAGGAATCAGGTTTATTGAGGAACAGTATCACTTCTGATACCAAGGGAACAAGTACCCTAAAGGAATAGTATTAATTGCAGTCTCAGATCATAGAAGAACAGAACAGTGACCAAATCTCTCTCCATATCACACCACTTTGTGAACACTAAAAATTACCTATAAATAGCTCTGAAAATACCTGTGTCAAAAAGCCTGAAACTTGGGGAAGCTAAGTGGTGCAATGGATAGAGCACCAGTCCTGAAGTCAGGAGGACCTGAGTTCAAATCTGGCCTCAGACACTTAACACTTCCAAGCTGTGTGACCTTGGGCAAATCATTTAACCCCAATTGCCTCATGGGGGGGGGAGCCTGAAACCTGAGACAGTCCCCATTTCTCTCCCCACAACCTCAGGAACAGAGTACAATTTATCATAAAATTCAGAATGAAGAAAGAGGATAAGAAAATAAGCAAATAATAAAAAAAAGAACTTGACTATAAAAATCTATTACAATGAAATGAAAAATCAAAAAACAAACTCAGAAGAATAAAATGAAGTCAAAATAGCTCAAAGCATAGCCTCAAAGTGGGAAAAATATAAATTGAACACAAATCCAACAATAGTTCCTGAAAGAACTAAAATTAATTTTTTAATGTAAAATAAGTGGGAGAGGAAAAACTAGGCAAAGAAAAGAAAGCAAAGAAAAAATTATGAAGATAATTAACATCTTGGTAAAAAAGACAAAAGTACTGAAGAATATTTTCTCATAATACCTTATAAGAAAGAATTGGCCAAATGGAAAAAGAAGTGCAAATATTCACTAATGAGTATAACTCCTTAAAAAAAAAAAGAAATGGTCAAATGGAAAAAGATACAAATGGTCACTGAAGAAAGTGATTCCTTAAAATTTTGAATTTTTGCTAGTGGAAGATAATGATTCCATGAATCATCAAGAAATAATAAAAAAAAGTCAAAAAGAATGAAAAATAGAAGAAAATGTGAAATATTTCATTGGAAGAACAACTGACCTGGAAATAGATTTAGGGAAGATAATTGAAGAATTACTGGACTACTTGAAAAACATGATCAAAGAGAGAAACTTGAACAGAAAAATAGAAGTCAAAAGAATTGAGAGAAAGAAATCACAAAATAAAAATTCCCAGGAATACTAAAGCCAAATTCCAGAGTACTTAGTCCAAAAAGAACATATTTCAAGCAGCTGTAAAGAAATCATTGAAATTACAATAGAGTTACAGTCAGAATTACACAAGATTTAGTACCTACCATGTCAAGGGAATAGAGAATGTGAAATATATTCTAGAAGGCAAAAAAGCTGAGATTACAACAAAGTCAACAGAGTATAATCCTCCAAGGGGAAAAGTCGATATTTAATTAGAGAACTTTCAAGCATTTTTGATGAAAAGTCTATCAACCTTATAACCAAATTCAGAAAAGCAGAAATATTAGACTCCTTTCAGACTATAATGCAATAAAATTGCTCTTAATAAATGGTGATGGAAATATAGGTTAAGAAATTAAATAATTGACAATACTACCCAAGCTAATTTACTTATTTAGTGCCATACCGATCAAACTCCCAAGAAATTATTTTACAGATCTAGAAAAAATAGTAGCAAAATTCACTTGGAAGAACAAAAGGTCAAGAATTTCAAGGGAATTGATGAAAAAAAAGGCTGATGAAGGTGGCCTTGCTATACCAGATCTAAAACTATATTATAAAGCAGCAGTCACCAAAACCATTTGGTACTGGCTAAGAAACAGAGTAGTCGATCAGTGGCATAGGATAGAATCACAGGACAAACTAGGCAATAACTATAGCAATTTAGTGTTTTATAAACCCAAAGACCCCAGATTCTGGGATAAGTATTCAGTATTTGACAAAAAACTGCTGGGAAAATTGGAAACTAGTGTGGAAGAAATTAGGGCTTGACCCACACCTAACACCACATACCAAGATAAGATCTAAATGGGTTCATGATTTGGATATAAAGAGTGATATAAGTAAATTAGAGGAATGTAATATAGTTTACTTCTCAGACCTGTGGAGATGGAATAAATTTATGTACAAAGAAGAACTGAAACTCTTAATTGAACACCAGATAGATAATTTTGACTATATTAAGTTAAAAAGGTTTTGTACAAACAAAACTAATGCAGATAAGATTAGGAGCGAAGCAATAAATTGGGAAATCATCTTTACATTTAAGGGTTCTGATAAAGGTCTCATTTCTAAAATATATAGAGAATTGTCTCATATTTATAAGAATTCAAGCCATTCTCCAATTGATAAATGGTCAAAGGATATGAACAATTTTCAGATGATGAAATTAAAACTATTTCTAATCATGTGAAAAGGTGCTCCAAATCACTATTGATCAGAGAAATGCAAATTAAGACAACTCTGAGGTACCACTACACACCTGTCAGAGTGGCTAAAATGACAAGAAATGATAAAGACGAATGTTGGCGGGGATGTGGAAAGGCTGGGACACTGATGCATTGTTGGTGGAACTGTGAATGGATCCAGCCATTCTGGAGAGCAATTTGGAACTATGCTCAAAAAGTTATCAAACTGTGCATACCCTTTGACCCAACAGTGTTTCTATTGGGCTTATATCCCAAAGAGATCTTAGAGGAAGGAAAAGGTCCCACATGTGCAAGAATGTTTGTGGTAGCCCTTTTTGGAGTGGTTAGAAACTGGAAACTGAATGGATGCCCATCAATTGGAGAGTGGCTGAACAAATTATGGTATATGAATTTTATGTAATATTATTGTTCTGTAAGAAATGACCAGCAGGATGATTTCAGACAGTCCTGGAGAGACTTACATGGACTGATGCCGAGCGAAATGAGCAGAACCAGAAGATCATTATACATGGCAACAACAATACTATATGATAATCAATTCTGATGGACATGGCTCTCTTCAACAATGAAATGTTTCAAACCAGTTCCAATTGTTCAGTTAAGAAAGCCATATACACCCAGAGAGAGGGATATGAAATGTGGACCACAACATAACATTTTAATGCTCTCTATCGATGTTTGCTTGCATTGTGTTTCCTTTCTCTGATTTTTTTTCTTGTAGATACGATTTTTCTTGCACAACAATGATAAGTGTGGAAATATGTATACATATATTCGATTTGTCAAGTATTTTAACATAATTAACATGTAGTGGATTTCCTGCCATCTAGGGGAGAGGTGGGGGACTAGGGAGGCGGGATTTGTAACAGAAAGCTTTGTAAGGGTCAATGTTGAAGAATTACCCATACATATGTTTTGCAAATAAATAGTTTTAATTTAAAAAAAAAAGAAATTATGTAATTGGGGGCAGCTAGGTGGCACAGTGGATAGAGCACCATCCCTGAAGTCAGGAAGACCTGAGTTCAAATCTGGTCTCAGACACTTAACATTCCCTAGCTGTGTGATCCTGGGCAAATCACTTAACCTCAATTGCCTCAATTTAAAAAAAATTAAATAATTGAATATATGATAACAAATCATAGCAACAATAAAATTTTCATTAAAGAGAATGACAAGAAGAGACAATATCCCCAAATCTGGAAGGTCCAAGTTTTTGAAACAAAAACTTGATATTTGACACGGAAACTAGGCATAAAGCAACATATCATATCATATTCAAAGATAAGATCAAAATAGATAAGTGATTTAGATCTAAGCAAATTTGGAGGGCATGGAATAATGTACTGCTCAGATATATGAATAAAGGAATAATATATGACCAAATAAGAGACAGACTCTTAGAAAGTAATACCATGCAATGTGGCTATCATAACAATATGGTTAGCATGACTTCACATGTATATAATCAATATCAAATTGCTTGCTGTATCAAGGAGGGGAGAGGGTTAGGAGGGAAGGAGAAAGTTTGAACTCAAAATTTTTTACATATAATTGGTAAATATTTAATGAAATTAATAAAACATTTAAAAATAAAAATGAAGCTGAATTTTAAAAAAGAATAATTCATTATCATCATGTAGGATTTATATTAGGTATTCAAGGATGATTCAATATTAGGAAAACAATGTAATTGATCATATTAAAATCCCAAATGTCCCAAACCACCTGATTATCTTTGACAAAGCTCATGCTAAATGCTAAAACCTTACAAAATTTGGGTCTAGAGGGATCTGCTTTTCTTATCATAAAAGCATCTATCTATCTAAAACCCAAAGTAGCCATTATATGCATTGGGGATACTTTAAAATCCGTTACAATAAATAAAAGAGGAAAGCAAGGATGTTCATGTTCCTCACTATTCATTTTGAAAATACTAGCAAAGGCAATAAGGTGAGAGAAAAGCATTAAATCAATAAAGAGAAGTTTAAAATGATATAAAATTATCCCTGTTTGCTGATGGTTTACTTGGAAAAGCTTAGAAAATCATCATTTATACCAAGACAACAGTTTTACTAAAGTTGTATGCCACAAAATGAAATCTCAAAAATCACTACCATTTCTGTTCATCATTTAACAAAAGGCCTGACAGAATACACACAATAAAGATTTACTGATTGATACATTATATAATAATCATAAAAGACAAGAAGCAATGGATAGAAAAATTCCATTCCAAATTACATATAATGCATAAAATATCCAGAGATCAACCTTTCAAAACATACAGAAGTCTTTTATAGATTCAATTACAAAGCACTCCTGAAAGAATTAAAGAATAATCTAAATAGCTAGAGGAATATTTAGTGCTCGTGGCCAGGTCTTGTTAATATGACAAAAATGACAGTACTACCAAAATTAAAATACATTTTCAATGCTGTACCAAATTACTAAGAGAATGACTTCCAGAGCTTGAAAAAAAATATGAAAAAATTCATTTGGAAAAACAAAAAAATTAGAATATCCAGGGAAATGTTGAATAGAAGGATGAAGGGGGACTAGCACCTCCAGACATCAAAATATCATATGAATCAGCAGTTACCCAAACCTTCTTGTCTTGCTTTCAAAATAGAGATAGCTCAATGAAGCAGGATAGACAACAGAGATTCAGAAATAATAGAAGTCATTAATCCATTGTTTGATAAAAAACACAAATTACTTATGGGAAAATGCCCTATTTAATAAAAATTTCTGGGAAAAGTAAAGTTGTCTGGCACAAATTAGGCTTAAACCAATAATTTACACCACATACTGAAATATGTTCTTAGTGAAGATTTCTATCTATATATCTACACACACACATATATATATAATATTTTATAGCAATTCCACAATATATGAATAGTCAAAGAATATGAGCACAGAGTTCTCAAAAGAACTAATGAGTATTTACTACCATAGGAAAGAATGCTCCAGGTCACTAATAGTAAGAAAGATACAAATCAAAACTCAGAGATTGCACCCCCTGGTGAAACTGGGAGGTCCTCAGTTACACATTGTACATATTTTCAGACTTTCTGAATGTATCAATAAGTTATGCTGATTTTTTCTCTCCAAAACCCCCAAAACGACAACCCTCTTTGTCAATGAATGACTGGGAAGGAGACACATGAGGTACTATGGTGAAGTGAAAAATAGAGTACGTCAATAAAAATTATTTAAAAAAAACAATCTAGCTGACTGTTATTTCCTTTACATGGAAATTATTTCCATAATTTTCTTTTATGCTATATGATAAAATACAAACTCCCCTGTTTAGATTTTAAATCTTTATACAATCTACTTCCAGCCTATATCTTCAGCCTCATTGGACATTACACCCCTTTTTTCCTGTCTATGCTTTAAAAAGAATTAAAGCCTTTTATTTTCAAAACATATGCATGGATAAATTTCAACCAACCCTTGCAAAACCTTGTGTTACAAATTTTTTCCCTTCCTTCTCCTACTCCCCTCCCCTAGATGACAAGTGTTAAATATGTACAATTTTTATATACATATTAACAAAATTATCATGCTGCACAAGAAAAATCAGATCAAAAAGAAAAAAAATGAGAAAGAAAACAAAATGCAAGCAAACAACAACAAACAACATGAAATTACTGTGTTGTGATCCACACTCAATTTCCATAATCCTCATTCTGAGTGCAGATGGCTCTCTTCATCACAAGACCATTGGTATTGGCCTGAACTAGCTCATTGTTGAAAAGAACCATGCCCATCAAAATTGATTATCGTATAATCTTGCTGGTGTCATGTGCAATGATATATATCAATCTCCTGCTTCTGCTCACTTCACTTAGCATCAGTTCATGTAAGTCTCTACCCGCCTCTCTGAAATCATCCTGCTGATTGTTTCTTATAGAAGAATGATATTGCATAATATTCATATACCATAATTTATTCAGCCACTCTCCAATTGATGGGCATCCTTTCAATTTCCAGTTTCTAGCCACTACAAAAAGGGCTGCCACAAACAT
>JAJPUD010027511.1:0-15501 GCA_023553655.1 Myrmecobius fasciatus | reverse complement strand
AGTTCATGCAAGTCCCTCCAGGCCTCTCTGAAATCATCCTGCTGGTCATTTCTTACAGAGCAATAATATTCCATAACATTCATATACCATAATTTATTCAGCCACTCTCCAATTGATGGGCATCCCTTCAGTTTCCAGTTTCTAGCCACTACAAAAAGGGCTTCAACAAACATTCTTGCACAGGTGGGTCCCTTTCCCTCTTCTAAGATCTCTTTGGGATATAAGCCCAGTAGAAACACTGCTGGGTCAAAGGGTATGCACAGTTTGACAACTTTTTGAGCATAGCTCCAAATTGCTCTCCATTGGGTTTGTTTTAGCAGTAGACTCCCGAGTATTTTGTTTTGTCTATAATATTTTTACATGGAATTTCTCTTCCTATCTCTTGTTGATTAGCTTTGTTGGTAATATATAGAAATGCTGATAATTTGTGTGGGTTTTTTATATCATACGACTTTGCTAAAGCTGTGAATTGTTTTCAGCAAGTTTTTGGATGATTTTCTAGTATATCATCATATCATCTACAAAGAGTTATAGTTATAGTTTTATTTTCTTATGCCTATTCTAATTTCTTTAGTTTCTTTTTCCTTTCTTATGGTTAAGGCCAACATTTCTAGTGCAATGTTGAATAATAGTGGTGATAATGGATATCTTTGTTTCATCCCTAATCTTA
Source organism: Myrmecobius fasciatus (assembly GCA_023553655.1). Classification (NCBI taxonomy): domain Eukaryota; kingdom Metazoa; phylum Chordata; class Mammalia; order Dasyuromorphia; family Myrmecobiidae; genus Myrmecobius; species Myrmecobius fasciatus. The sequence goes on along the minus strand of JAJPUD010027511.1, from coordinate 14,831 downwards.
CTGCAAAGGTGTCCAACATCTCTCCATTGCAAATAATGCTTGCTATTGGTTTTAAATAGATAGTGCTTATTATTTTAAGAAAAGCTCCCTTTTTTTCCTATGCTCTCTATTGTTTTTAATAGGAATAGGTGTTATATTTTGTCAAAAGCTTTTTTACTTCTATTGAGATTCTCATATGATTTCTTTTGATTTTGTTATTGATATGGTAGATTATGGTAATAGTTTTCCTGATATAGAACCAGTCTTGAATTCCTGCTATAAATCCCACTTGGTCATAATGAATTATCCTGCTGATAATTTGCTGTAATCTTTTTGCTAATATTTTCTTTTACATTTTTGCATCAATATTCATTAGGAAGATTGGCCTGTAATTTTCTTTCTCCATTTTGGCTTTTCCTGAATTAAGTATCAGTATCATATTTGGGCCATAGAAGCAATTTGGCAGTACTCCTTCACCTATTTTTCCAAATACTTTATATAGAATTGGAATTAATTCTTTTTTTATTTTGTTTGTGAATGTTTGTAAATCCACCTGGCCCTGGAGATCTTTTCTTGGGGAGTTCATTAATGACTTGTACAATTTATTTTTCTAAAATGGGACTATTTAATATTTTATTTTATTTTCTGTAACTTGGACATTCTATGTTTTTGTAAATATTCATCCATTTTGGTTAGATATCAACATTCCTTGCCATAGAATTGGGAAAAAATATATCCTAACTATTGTGTTAATTTTTTTTTTCATTTGTGGTAAGTTCACCCCTTTCATTTTTGATGAAAAATAACTTTTTTTCCCTTTTTCTAGTCAAATTAATCAAAATTTATAGATTTTGTTATTTTTTTCATAAAATAACTTAATTTTATTTGGTAGATCAATATTTTTTTAGTTTCTATTTTATTAATCTCTCCTTTGAGTTTCAAAATTACTAATTTTGTATTTAATGGGGGGTTTAATTTGTTCTTTTTCTAGGTTTTAGTTTCATGTCTAATTCATTGATGTCCTCTTTCTCTATTATTTATGTAGCTATTTAGAGATATAAAATTTCCCCTAAAGCTTTGACTGACTCTCAAAAGTTTTGGTCGTTGTATCATTATTGTCATTTTCTTGGATGAAATTATGGGTTGTTTCTGTGATTTGTTGTTTGACCCACTCATTCTTTGGAATTAAGCTATTCAATTTCCAATTGGTTTTTAGTCTGTCTTTCCTTGGCCCTTCATTGAATATAATTTTTTTTACATTGTGGTCTGTAAAGGAAAAGAGGGGAAAGGAGGTAAAATAAGGGAAATTACATCGCACGAAGAGGTAAAGAAAGCCTACTATAATTGAGGGAAAGAACGGAAGGGGATGAACATTGTGTGAATCTTACTCTCATCTGATTTGGCTGTAAGAAAGAATATCAGACATATTTGGTTTCACAGAGAAACTTGTCTCATTATATATAGAAGTGGGTGGGAAAGGGGGGAAAAGGGAAAAACTAATAGAAGGGAAAATAGAAGAATTAGGGGAAAGGTGTAAAAAAGGGGGAGGGACTCGAAAGAGGGGAGGACTGTTTGAGGGATGTGGTCATCAAAAGCAAAATACTGGCGAGGGAGAAGGGAAAAGGACAGAGAAAAACACAATTTTGGGTAAATAAGATTGCAGGAAATACAGAATTAATTATTTGAACTGTAAATGTGAATGGGATGAACTCTCCCATAAAACAAAAGCAGATAGAAGACTGTATTAAAAGTCAGAATCCTACAATGTTATTTACAAGAGACAAATCTAAAGCATAGTGATACATACAGCATAGAGGTCAAGGACTAGAGCAGAATTTGTTTTACTTCAGGTAAACAAAAAAAAAAGAAAAGAAAAAATCAGAAGTTGCAATCCTGATCTCACATCAAGTAAAAGCAAAGATAAATCTAATTAAAATAGATAAGGAAGGAAACTATATTTTACTAATGGGACCATAGATGATGAAGCAATATCAATATTAAACATATATGCACTAAGTGGTATAGCATGCAAATTCCTAGAGAAGTTAAGAGAGATGCAAGAAGAAATAGAAAGCAAAACTATACCAGTCTGGTATCTCAACCTTGTGCACTCAGAATCAAACCACAAAATAAATAAAAAAGAAGTTTAAGGAGGTAAACAAAATGTTAGGAAAATTAGGTATGATAGATCTTTGGAGAAAATTGAAGGGACACAGAAAGAAGTTTACTTTTTTCTAGAGGTTCATGGAACTTACACAAAAATTGACCATATTTTAGGACATAGAAATCTCCAAGTTAAATGCAGAAAGGCAGAAATAGTAAATGCATTTTTTCAGATCATGATGCAATAAAAATCACATGCAATAGAAGGCCAGCAGAAAATAGACCAAAAGTTAATTAGAAATTAAATAATCTAATCCTAAAGAGTGAAACCACAGATTATAGACACAATCAATAATTTCATCCAGGAGAATGACAATATTAAAACAACATGCCAAAATTTGTGGGATACAGCCAAAGCAGTTATAAGGGGAAATTTTATATCCCTAGGTCCTTACTTGAATAAAATAGAGAAAGAGAAGATCAATGAATTGGAGTTACAATTAAAAAAGCTAGAAAAAGAACAAATTAAAAACCCTCAATTAAATACCAAATTTGAAATTCTGAAAATAAAAGGAGACATTAATAAAATTGAAAATAAGAAAACTATTGAATTAATAAATAAAACTAAAAATTGGTTTTATGAAAAAAACCTTTATTTAATTTGTTTAGAAAATGAAGGAAGAATATCAAACTGTTAGTCTCAAAATTGAAAAGGGAAAACTTTCCAATAATGAAGAGGAAATTAGAGCAATTATTAGGAGTTACTTTGCCCAATTTCAGGCCAATAAATTTGATAATCTAAATGAAATGGAAGAATATCTACAGAAACATAGATTGCCTAGGGTAACAGAAGAGGAAATCAATTATTTAAATAGTCCCATTTTAGAAAAAAGAAATAGAACAAACTATTATTCAACTATCTCAGAAAAAAATCTCCAAGGCCAGATGTATTTACATGTGAATTCTACCAAACATTCAAAGAACAATTAATTCCAATGCTATATAAACTATTTTAAAAAAGGGGAAGTAGGTGTTCTACCAAATTCCATTTAGGACACAGACATGGTGCTGATAGCTAAACCAGATAGGGTGAAAACAGAGAATTTCCCTAATGAATATTGATGCAAAAATCTCAGATAAAATGTTAGCAGTGAGATTATAGAAAATCATCCCCAGGATAATACACTATGATCAAGTAGGATTTATACCAGGAATGCAGGGCTGGTTCAATATTGGGACAACTATCAGCATAATCAATTATATCAATAGCCAAACTAACAAAAAACATATGATTATCTCAATAGATGCAGAAAAAGCATTTGATTAAATGCAACATGCATTCCTATTTAAAACACTGGAGAGTATAGGCATAAATGGACTGTTCCTTAAAAGGATCAGTAGCATCAATTTAAAACCATCAGAAGGCATCATATGTAATGGGGACAAACTAGAACCATTCCCAATAAGACCAGGCGTGAAACAAGGCTGCCCACTATCACTATTACTATTCAAGATTGTATTAGAAATGTTAGCTTGGCAATAAGAGAAGAAAAAGAGATTAAAGAAATTAGAGTACGTCATGAGGAAACCAAATTATCACTCTTTGCAGATGATATATGATGGTATACTTACAGAACTCTAGAGAATCAACTAAAAAACTACTAGAAATAATTCACAATTTTAGCAAAGTTGCAGGATACAAAATGAACTCACATAAATAATCAGCATTTTTATATATAAGAAACAAAGTTCAGCAGCAAGAGATACAAAAAGAAATTCCACAATAAATAACTGTCAATAATATAAAATATTTGGGAATCTATCTGCCAAGGGAAAGTCAGGAACTATATGAACAAAACTTCAAAGCACTTTCCACACAAATAAAGTCAGACCTAATTAATTGGAAAAACATCAAGTGCTCATGGGTAGGCCTAGTGAATATAATAAAAATGACATACTACCTAAATTAACCTACTTATTTAGTGCCATACCAATCAAACTCCAAAGAAATTATTTTATAGATGTAGAAAAAATAGTAGCAAAGTTCATCTGGAAGAAGAAAAGTTCAAGAATTTCAAGAGAATTAATGAAAAAAAAATACTTATGAAGGTAGCCTAGCTGTGCCAGTTCTAAAACTATATTATAAAACAGTGGTCATTAAAACCGTTTGGTACTGGCTAAGAAATAGAATAGTCTATCAGTGGGATAGGATAGTATCACAGGACAAAATAGTCAATAGCTATGGCAATCAAGTGTTTTACAAATTCAAAGATCCCAGCTTTTGGAATAAGAACTCACTATTTGACAAAAAGTGCTGGGATAATTGGAAACTAGTATGGAAGAAATAAGGGCTTGACCAACACCTAATACCACATATCAAGAAAAGATCTAAATGGGTTCAATATTTAGACATTAAGAGTGATATTATAAGCAAATTAGAGCAACATAGGATAGTTTACCTCTCAGATTTGAGGAGAAGGAAGGAATTAGTGTTCAAAAAAGAACTGGATTTCTTAATTCAACACCAGATAGATAAATTTGATTATATTAAATTAAGTTTTTGTACAAACAAAACTAATACAGACAAGATTTGGAGAAAAGCAATAAATTGGGAAATCATTTTTACATTTAAGTATTCTGATAAAGGCCTCATTCCTAAAATATATAAAGAATTGACTCAAATTTATAAGAATTCAAGCTACTCTCCAATCAATAAATGGTAAAAGGATTTGAACAGATAATTTTCAGATGAAGAAATTAAAACTATTTCTAGTCATAAGAAAAGGTGCTTCAAATCACTATTGATCAGAGAAGTGCAAATTAAGACAACTCTGAAACTACACACATGTCAGGTTGGCTAAGATGACAGGAAAAGATAATTACCAATTTTGGAGAGGATGTGGGAAAACTGAGACACTGATACATTGTTGGTGGAACTGTGAACAGATCCAACCATTCTAGAGAGCAATTTGGAACTATGCTCAAAGGGATATCAAACTCTGCATCCCCTTTGACCCAGCAGTTTCTACTGGGCCTACATCCCAAAGAGATCTAAAAGGAGGGAAAGGGACCCACATGTGCAAAAATGCTTGTGGCAATCCTTTTTGTAGTGGCTAGAAACTAGAACCTGAATGGATGCCCATCAGCTGGAGAATGGCTGAATAAATTATGGTATGTGAGTGTCTTGGAATATTTTTGTTTTGTAAGAAATGACCAGCCTGATGATTTCAGAAAGGCCTGGAGACTTGCATGAATTGATCCTAAGTGAAATGAGTAGAACCAGGAGATCATTATACATGGCATCAACAAGAGTATATAATGATTAATTCTGAAGGAAATGGTTCTTTTCTATAATGACGTGATTCAAAGCAGTTCCTATTGTTCAGTGATGAAGAAAGCCATATACACCCAGAGAGAGCCTTGTGGGAATTGAGTGCACCACAGTATAGCATTTTAATGCTTTCTATGGATGTTTGCTTGCATTTTGTTTTCCTTCTTAAGTTTTTTTTAAAGATCCTATTTCTCTTATAGAGCAAGATAACTCTGTAAATATGTATACATATTTTTTTTTAAAAAGATGTTGTTTCAGTCTATCTTGAGGTGGAGAGTAGTTTCATTCCATCAGACTCTGTTCAAAAGCTTTCAGGTCATTTTTGAGGGAAACTGGAAAAGCTTGAGCAGTTTCCTGACTTCAATCTGTCATCTTGGCTCCATCCAGAAATTCTCTCCTTCCCTTTGAGGCAAAGGGGTCCTGGGCTGAATTCGGAAGTTAGAATAATTAACTAGATTTTAACTCTACCATTTATAGCATGATACAGTGTAAATAATCCTGGAATCAGAGGATTTGGGTTCAAACCATATCTTTGAGATTCGCTACCTATTTGATGTTTGGCAATTCACTTTATTTCCCCTATACCTCTGTTTCCTTGCCCCCTTTATCCTAAATGAGAATACTGGACCAGTGTTTCTAAAGTTCCTTCCAGAAAGGGCCCCACATGTGCAAGAATGTTTGTGGCAGCTCTTTTTGTAGTGGCTAGAAACTGGAAATTGAATAGATGCCCTTCAATTGGAGAATGGCTGAATAAATTATGGTATATGAATATTATGGAATATTATTGTTCTGTAAGAAACGGCCAGCAAGAAGATTTCAGAGAGGCTTGGAGAGACTTACATGAACTGATGCTGAGTGAAATGAGCAGAACCAGGAGATCATTATACACGGCAACAACAGTACTATATGATGATCAATTCTGATGGACATGGCTCTCTTCAACAATGAAATGTTTCAAACCACCTCCAATCGTTCACTGAAGAAAGCCATATACACCCAGAGAGAGGGATGCAAAATCTGGACCACAACATAACATTCTCATACTCCTTGATTGATGTTTGCTTACATTGTGTTTCCTTTATCTGATATATCTTTTGTGTAGATAAGATTTTTCTTGCACAACAATGATAGGTTTGGAAATATGTATACATATATTCGATTTGCCAATATTTTAACATAATTAACATGTAGTGGATATCCTGCCATCTAGGGGAGGGGTGGGGAGTTGGGGGGAAAAATTTGTAATGGAAAGCTATGTAAGGGTTATTGTTGAAGAATTACCCACACATATGTTATGCAAATAAAATTTAAAAAAAACTAAAGTTCCTTCCAGCACTAGATATACAATCCTAAATCTCTATCCCATTCCTATTAATCCACTGGTTTAGAGAAACTTTAGCAATGGGAAGGCTGTAAAGAATCTCTAAAGAGAGGTAGTGTTAAGATATTTATAGTTCCATCTTCTGTGGAAGTCTTGACTAGCCCCCTTTAGTGTGTCCACTCAGAACCCACAAAGTTAAATTTCCTCTCTAAATCTGTCCCTGGCTCATGACTTATTTTCTGAATCATTTTAGGGGTTATAGCCTATTATGGCACTCTGCATCTTGGTATTTCTCCTTACCTCTACCCCCTGCCACATGATGTCTTTTTTCATTCCCCCACCATGCTTCCTGTTGTCTTTCTCTTTCTTATAGATAACTAATTCTCTTAGGATGCTAAACTTCTTATGTATTTAGCCTGCCAGTCAGTGGAATACTCCCACCTCATGGTGTATTCCCTTTCTTCTGGTAAATTATGAATTCCACTAGGGAACCTACTTAACATTGTTAATTGTTAAAACACTTTCCTAACTGTAAGTTTCCCAACTCTATTTCATATTTATTACTCCTGGTGCCTTTTTACTCTTTCATTTGTCTGTAATCTCTTCTCCTAAATAAACCTAACTTTTGCCAAAGAGAATAGGCATAGTGAATTCATCACATGACTGAACCCCAACATGTGATACCTGAACATCAATCACATAATTTGGTGCTAAATATTACAAATCAGGTGAATGAATCTTGTAGTAGGATGCTCTCCAAACCTTCCATCCTTGTGACCACAACTTTGTGAGTCAGAAGAGCTCAGTATTAGAACTACCTCTGCCACATATTTTATATATTAATTTGAACAAATCATTTAATTTCTCTGAGCCTAAGCATCTTTATCTGTAAAATGGGATGATAATATCTTCTCTGAGAATCTCACAGGTTTCTGTGAAGATCAAATTAGAGGATACAAGATAGCCCTGCATAGGTGCAAATTATTATGATTTACAATGATTACAATTATTTAACTCAAAAACCTTCATTTTTAAGCTGCAAATGCTAGAGCATAATGTTAATGTGTAAATTAGCCATTAAACTCTTAAATAGAGAGACGATTTTTTTGTTTTGCTTTTTTTCCCCCTCAGCAAAATAGTTAGGTCAATTTCTAGCATATGGAAGCATTTCACACAGAAAATTATTCTTGGGAAAATAAAGTGCTTTCCAAATGAAACCAAATAAAACATATATATTTATTAAATCCTGTTTCAATGACCAAAACACTGTTTTGTCAATGAAATATTATGCAGAAAGGATTTCTTTCTTGGATGTGATGAGTACCATGTTAAAAAAAGCATAAAAGGTCTTTGTCCGCCCTTAGTATTCTTTGTCTAGAAATCCTGTTTTTTTCCATTTCTTTCGCATCAACAGTGTCACAAAAGGGGCCACAATAAGCAGCCAGAAGTAACAAAACTTATTTATATACACGGTGTTTTTAATACTTCATTGGCAGACAAAGCAATGCTTGGAGACCAGGAAAAATCACTTTTGACCAAGGCCTTACAAAATTAATATTCAGGAATACTATTGTCATAAACTCAAAATGCATATGGCAGGAGGACATCAATTTTGTTTTAATTACTAAGACAACCATCAGAGTCCTAAGGTGGAGCCAAAATGGTAGAGTGAAACCAAAAAGCTGCTCTAGCTCTCCCAGTTTCCCTCAAAAACCACATGAAACCAAGCTTCTGAACAGAATCTGAAGGAATAGAACCACTCTCTAGTTCAAGATAGATTAGAAAAACTTCAAGAAACTTCAGTCTCACTAGGGTGAAGAGGGTGTTTAGCCCAGCTCAGACAGAATCAGGGAAAGTGAGTGGGAGGGTCATAATCACAGCAAATCAGTGATTAGGAACCTTGCTCCTGGCTCAGTAGAAAAGCAGATTAATGGGCAGCCTCCAGTTCCAGCTCAGAAGACAAAGTCTGGGAAACCAACCTGTTTCCTGAAAAGAGCAGGCAAAACTACTCCCTGCAAACACAAGGGGCCCCTGTGTTCAAGCTAAGGTTCAGAGCCATACAGGAAGTCTGGAATTGTTCCCCCTTTACACCAGGGGCAGAGTTCAATCATAAAAATAAAAAAGAGGAAATACCAAAAGAAAAAGGAAGGAAAATGAATAAGAAACAGAAAAGTACCTCAACCATAGAAAGCTACTATGGTGACAAGAAAAACCAAAACACCAAGTTAGATAAGGATAAAATGTCCATGCATGGAATCTCAGAGTGATATGAATTGGTCTAAAAACCAAAGAGACTTCTTGGAAGTGCTCATAAAAGACTTTAAAAGGTAAATAAGAGAGGTAAAAGAAAAATGAGAGGTATACAAGAGAGTCAATATCTTGGAAAAGGAAGGGGGGAAATTGAATAAAGGAAACAACTCCTTAAAAATACATTTGTACAATTGCACAAAAAAAAACCACTGAAGAAAACAACATCTTCAAAAGTAGAATTACCCAAATGGAAAAAGAGATACAAAAGTAACTGATGAAAATCACACCTTAAATACTAAAATGAGTCAAATGGAAGCTAATGACTGTTAGAAACAGCAAGAATCAGTCAAACTAACTAAAATGATAAAATGAATGAAAAGGAAGAAACTATGAACTATGTTATTAGCAAAACAGCTGACCTGGAAAATTAAACCCAAAGATACAATTAAAAAAATTATCGGTGTATCTGAAGCGCATAACCAAAAAAAAAGAGCTTAGATACCATTCTCCAAGTTAGCATTCATCAAGAAAAACTGCCCTAAAATTGTAGAAACAGAAGGGGATATACTCATTGAATGGATCCATTGATCACTTCTACAAAGAGATCCCACAAGGAAAACTCCAAGGAACATTGCTGGAAAGCTTCAGAAATTTAATCTCAAGGAAAATATATTGCAAGCTTCCAAACAAAAACAATTCAAATATCAAGGAGCAAAAGTCAGGATAACCTAGCATCTGGTAGCTTCTATCATAGAAGATCCAAGGACCTCCTTGTTCCAGAAGGTAAAGGTCCTGGGGTTACAACAATGAATTAACTATACAGCAAGACTGAGCAAGATTTTTTAGGGGAGGAGATGGATCTTAAAATAAATCTAAAAGTAAGAGACTTTGAATCATTTCTATAGAAAAAACCAGAACTAACAGAAAATTTAATCTACAAAGAACTCAAGAAAAGTAAAGAAAGATAAACAGAGGAGATATATATGTACACATACATATATGTATATATATACATATGTATGTATATATATATATATATATATATATATATATAATTTAAAGGTTAAACTCTTTACATACCTAAGTAGGAAATGATATCTGTAATTCTTGAAAACTGTTTCTGTTACTGGCACAGATAAAGTGGGGGCATCACATGGATAGTGAGTGTGGTTGTGAATGGACAACCATCATAAGCCTCAGAAATATTTTTCATAGAGCCCTCCTTTAGAGTTAGAGTTTAAGGAGATAATAGACATGTTATGACAGAGATAGGCAATCATTATGTCTTGCAATATTTAGATAGATGGATAGATAGCTGGATGAATCACTACACAAATAGATGGATGAAGGCATAGAAAGAGAGAGAGGGAGAGATAGAGATAGAAAGGGAGGGGGGGAGAGAGAGATAGAAAGGGAGAGAGAGGGGAGGGAGGGAGGAGGGAGAGAAAGAGAGACGGGGGAGGGAGGGAAGGAGAAAAAGAGAGAGAAGGGAGGAGGGAGGGAAGGAGAGAGGGGGGAGGGAGGGGGAGGGAGGGAGAGAAAGGGAGAGGGGGGAAGGGAGGGAGGGAGGGAGAGAGAGAGGGAGAGAGAGAGAGAGGAGTATTATCAATATTGTGAGAGTCACAATTCAGCCATTGAATTGTAGGATTTCAGAACTATAAGAAAACTCACCCATGTCCTAATTTTACCAATGGATGTAAAGAGATAATGTATTTCTGAGATGGCCTTTCTACTTCTGGACAGTTTTAATTGCCAGGAAGGAAGCAAAATTGCATATCAAACAGAATATAGAATTTGAAGTCAGTGGACCTAGATTTGAATCTGCCTTTGGCATTTGCTACATGTGTAACCTTGAGCAAGTCTTTTAAATCCTATGGGCTCTAGTTTCTTAATCTATAAAATATGAAGGTTGGACTAAGTCAGGAGTTTTTGATCTGGGATCCTTTGACCCCTTCAATAAATTTGTGAATAGATTTTAGAAAGTCCATGAATTTGTTTTTTGATGTTTTCAAAACTATTTCAATATAACAATAAATATGTAACCCCATATAAATTACATTTTGTATTTTAAAACATTATTCTAAGAAAGGGTACATAGGTTTTATGAGACCATGACAAAGGTTCATGAGATAAAAAAGGTTAAGGATCCCTTGCTTAACTGATTTCTATGGTCTCTTCCAGCTCTAACTTCTTTAAGACCACATAATTTTCCATTCCAAATCAGTCATTCTTCATCTTTTAATCATCACTCATTTTTTATTTAAAACCATAAAGAATATATATATATATATATATATATATATATATATATATATATATATACTAATTATACCTTTTTAAAAATGTCTTGAGCCCTACAGAAAACTGGAAGTCAAGTAGCAACTTTGTTGACTGAGAGCACAAGTATTATGAAATCCACATAGGAAATCACATAGGAATAATATAATAGAAGTAGGATTTGTCTCCATTACATAAGTGTGCTTATTAATGTTATCCAGAAGTTAGCTACTCTCAAACTGTAACTCACAAAGCAGGCCAAAGAAGCTCAGATGTTAGTCTCTGTCTTTAAGAAGCAGAAATAAAAAAAATTGCAAAGAATGAGAGTGAAATTTATAGGAAAATTCAATCAAATAGGATGCAAAAGTTTTTTATGAGCTTATTCAAAAGGGACGCTTTAGGAAGCAATCAAAGTTGAGGATGTTAAAGTTTATACTGTTTTTCTTTCTCTCCTCCTCGGATGATCTCATGTACTTCTTTGTTTTCATTTCATATTTAATGAATGGTCAGGGAAAGCAAGAAGAAAAGAAGCCTTTATTAAGCACCTACTATGATGAGGCATTGTGCTATTCACTTTACAAATATAATTTAATTTAATTCTTTAGCAACTCTGGGAAGTCAGTTTTTTTTTAAATTAAAGCTTTTTATTTGCAAAATATATGCATGGGTAATTTTTCAGCATTGAACTTTGCAAAACTTTCTGTTCCAAATCTTTCCCTCCTTCCCTACACACCATCCCCAGATAACAGGTAGTCAAATACATGCTAAATATGTTAAAATATATGATGAGTCCAATATATGTATACATATTTATACAGTTATCTTCTGTACAAAAAAATCATATCAAAAAGGAAAAAAAAACTTGAGAAGGAAAACAAAATGCAAGGAAATATCAACAGAAAGAATGAAAATGCTATCTTGTGGTCCACACTCAGATCCCACAGGCCTCTCCTCTGGGTGTATATGGCTTTCTTCATCACTGAACAATTGAAACTGGTTTGAATCATCTCGTTGTTGAAGAGAACTATGTCCATCAGAATTGATCATCATATAATCTTGTTGCTGTGTATAATGATCTCCTGGTTCTGCTCATTTCACTTAGCATCAGTTCATGTAAGTCTCTCCAGGCCTCTCTGAAATAAACTTGTTGGTTATTTCTTACAGAATTGCTGGGAGCGAAGGACCCTGCATGGAATGACACAATCTTCACAGGGGCCTGACCCTCATGTGTGTAAGGCACCATGAAGAAACCCCCACAGAACTAAGCATTTGGAAATACATTTGGTTAATGATTGCTTATCTGCTTAATTCCTGTCCTAGAAGTTCTTAGCATAGCTGTATGTATTTACCCATCCATCACAATGAGGCTGAACATGAAGCCCTTCACCCCCAAAAACCCCTTTGTACTTTCTGCCCAAACATGAAAGGTTTCTCTACTAGTGAAGCATTAAACAAACTTAGAGACTGGGAAACTTGGGAAATTGATAGCTTTCCCCAAAAACTCCAAAAGAAATCTCCAGTTACTCTTTCTAGTTTGAAACAATTTCAGACCCAATCAACCTGACCTTTCTCTCCCCTATATAGAGGTTACATAAATAATGATATGATGAAAAGAACAGTAAACAACAGTTATAGATGGACACATTGGTAGCAAGTAAGTCATGGGAAAAAAGTAAGAGAAGTAGGCCACTGCATGGTTTACTGACCCCGGCACAAAAACAAGCTATTGTATGAGTGGTTAATAAATGGGCTGAAGGAAAATAAAGTCTCTGAGAAAATTAAATGTCTCTATTGTAAAATACCTTATGACAATGTTAAAAATTAAAAAGCATTGTATAAATATTGGCATAAATAAATGTGATATTTTTAGAGAAGCTCATGTCCTGCCAGACATGACATGATGATCACAAGGTACATTTACCTTTAGTTAAAGTTTCAATATTATTATATTGTCTGATGAATTTACTCTGTACATACTTTTTTTCTAAAAAGCATTGTACCTGGGGTCCTGGGAACTTCTGGGCCCCAAGAAAATTTTGTAATCCTAGCCAAATAATTGTCCTATTTCTAATGAACACTAACTTTGTAAGACTATAAAAATTACAAGCTTTCTTGAATAAATTGAACAAGCTTTTGCCAATAAATAGAACTTGATGACCACGCTATAGAGTGTGCTGTCTCTTGTTCCACTGGCCAATTCCAATTCTCCATTCAAGAATTCTGGGTCCCAGGAGATCATTATACATGGCAACAATAATACTATATGATGATCAATTCTGATGGACATGGCTCTCTTCAACAATGAAATATTTCAAACCACTTCCAGTTGTACACTGAAGAAAGCCATATACACCCAGAGAGAGGGATATGAAATGTGGACCATAACATAACATTTTCATGCTCTCTATTGATGTTTGCTTGCATCGTATTTCCTTTCTCTGATTTTTTTTTTCTTGTAGATACGATTTTTCTTGCACAACAATGATAAGTATGGAAATAAGTATACATATATTCGATTTATCTAGTATTTTAACATAATTAACATGTAGTGGATTTCCTGCCATCTAGGGGAGGGGTGGGGAGTAGGGGGAGATTTGTAACAGAAAGCTTTGTAAGGGTTAATGTTGAACAATTGCCCATACATATGTTTTGCAAATAAAAAGTTTTAATAAAAAAAAGAAATAAAAAAAAAGAATTCTGGTTCTGCGGAGTCTGGCTTCTGCACAGAACAATAATATTCCATAATACTCATATACCATAATTTATTCAGGCATTGTCCAATTGATAACCATCCACTCAGTTTCCAGTTTCTAGCCACTACAAAAAGGGCTGCCACAAACATTTTTGCACTTGTGAGTCCATTTCAGAGGTGAATTCTTTAGTCATCCGTACTTTATTATTGAGAAAACTGAGGCTGACAGAGATTGGATGACTTTTCCAGGGTAAGATAGCTATAAAGTATCTGAAGACATATTTGAACTCAGGCCTTCCTAACTCCAAACCCAGTGTTCTATCTACTTAACCACTTATTTGACACTAGTCCTATTGGTTCTATCAGGACACTTTCTTGTGCATATATGCTGTCCCTTTCATTATCATGGTTCATCCCTCTTCATCTTTTGTCTAATAATTTCCTAACTGACCTTTCTTCTTTCTAATCTATACTTCATCCAACTGTCAAAATAATGTTCCCCATTCATATTTATACCAAATCATTCTTCTGCTTTATAACATTTGGAGATTCCTCTAGGTATTTTCTTGGTCTGTGATTTAAGTGCCATTAAAATTTGAATTTACAAGCTATCTCCTAGGTCTACTTTCTGACCTAATGTCTAATAGCTTCTCTGGGTTACTTAGGCAAGTAGATCTCTTGATTTTAAGAGTTCTGAGCTACAGGGGGACTAAAACCATTTGGATGTCCAATATTAATATGGTAAGCTTCAAACAATGTAAGTAGAGAGGGTTGGGTATAGGGAAGCAGGCTACTTAAAGAGAGGTACACTAATCCAGGCCTATAGATAGATAGATAGATAGATAGAGATAGAGATAGAGATAGAGATAGAGATAGAG
>JAJPUD010027510.1:0-15502 GCA_023553655.1 Myrmecobius fasciatus | reverse complement strand
CACACACACACACACACACTCACTCACACTCACACACACACTCTCTGCCAGGGCTTACTTTTGTCCCCAGATAAAAGATCTGGCCGCCGTAACTACTGATGGACTGGTAACAGGCTTTCTCTCCAACCAGAGCCTAGGAGCAGAGACCACACATTAGGGGGGACGCCGTCGTCCTGTTCCTTGGAAAGAGCGCGGGGGACATGGCTGTCTGTGCCCAGCCGCCCGTCAGGAGTGACCTCTCTGCCCCCCTCGTGTGCCTGGGCCTCTTTCGGGTTGGGGGGCAGTTAATGCTTCCCCAGGGAGACTCCTCCCACCGCAGATTGGGGGGGATCCTGGCAGGCATCCTGTCACCAACGTGGGAGCTTTTGCCTTTCAGACAATTAAGAACCCCCAAGACAAAGCCTGCTACTACAGAAGCCACAGACAGACCCCCCCATCTGCCACACAGGAAGCAGCAGACAATGACTGAGGGGCTCCCAAGAGCCCCTGCCGGGGTGAGGGACCGCTCAGGCGGGGAAGAGCACTCTCGAGGACCAGGCCCTCCTGCAGGCCCAGCACCCTCACATGCTCTTTCAGGAGGTTCTTTTTTTTAATGTGCCAGAACCCCAGATTTGGGGGCAGGACTAAAGGTCAGGGAGCAGATGCCAATCAAATGTGCCAGCCATTATTAGCTTCCCCATCCAATTCGGCAAAGCTCATTATGAGAAGCCGCCCCCTGGCACTGCCAGGTTCTGGGGGGGAGCTCAGGAAATCCCGGGGCACCCCGGCAGGGCAGCCACCCCAGGTTTTCGGCTGCCCTCAGTGAGCTGGGCCGGCAGAAGCCCGGCCACAATGAGGGCCTGGGCCACGGAAGGGAGTCCATACCAGGGCCTGGCTGACGTTGCCGCCCGTGGCCAGGGACTTGAAGTGGCTGCTGTTGTAGACCAGCTGCACCTCAGAGATTTCCACCGTCTCCAGCTCCTCCTGCGTCAGCCGGTCGATGACGTGCAGCTTCTCCACACTGTCCAGGAGCACGATCGTCCGGGAATTGATCCACTGCAGCCCAAGCACAGGGCCCGAGGCCGTCAGCGGGGCAGCCCCTGCCGGGGTGAGCGCTCCCGGGCCGAGGCTGAGGGAGCCAAGGAGCCCGAGCCGGCCTAAGGCTTCTTCACTGCGTTTGTGGAGGATGGGCATGCAGCGGGGGCGGGGCACAAGGCGGGCAGTGGGCAGCTGATGGCCACTTGCTGTTCGGGCATTTCAGTTTGAGATGTTTACTCGCCACGGGCAGGGCCATGAGCCCCAAACCTCCACTTGAGGAGAGCGCCCTTTCTCACGTGGCCGCCCTCCTGGGGCTGAGCCCCTTCTTGGGAGCCTCGGCTCCCTCCCCCTCTTTCAGCTGGCTCCCTTTTGTTTGTCTTTCCCCCATTCGGCCGCAAGCTCTCAGAGGGCAGGGAGCGTCCTTCTCTATTCCTTTTTGTTTGCCCAGGCCCTTAGTGCAGGGCCTGGCACACGGCAGGCACTTAATGCACGCCTGGCTTGCCAGGGGCACAGGAGGCTGGAGCTGATCGGGAATCCCTGGGCAAAGGCTCCCTCAGCAGCTAGGCCCGACCTCCCGTCTCCACGCCCAGAACGTGGTCTGGCCTTGGGTCAAGCCCTCAGGTCAAGTTCAGGGAAAGCCTGGGCAGGGGAGAGGAAGGACCAGGACGGCCTCCACCAGGCTCTTCTTCGCTCTCGGGGGTCGGACTGTGGCGCCTGTGACCCTCGAGGAGAAGGTGCCTCAGGGGACCCCAGCTCCCACTGCCCCCACCCTGGGACCGCGTCCCCGGAGGCCATTTAGAGGACGGCCCGACCCCCTGCTCACGGGACTTACGGTGAAATTGATGAGGTCGTAGTAGAGGTGCAGGTGCTTTTGCTTGGTGACGTGTATGGCACCCGACTCATCCCGCTTCACCTGAGGACAAAGCAGAGCAGACTCAGGACCTTGGAACCAGAAGATTACAAGGTCAAGTCCCCAAGCACCCCCAGGGCAGGGCACTTCCTGGCCCACCCTGAGGCTCCCCTGCTCTCTGTTAGCAAGGGTGCTGCCAGGGGGTTGGGATGGGGCTGGGGGTCAGGACCCTAACAAGGGTCAGGACAGTGGCAGAGGTCAGGATGGTGCCAGGGGTCGGGATGGGGCTGGGGGTCAGGACCCTGACAGGAATCAGAACAGTGACAGAGGTCAGAATGCTGCTGGAGGTCAGGATGGGGCTGGGGGTCAGGACAGTGGCAAAGGTCAGGATGGTGCCAGGGGTTGGGATGGGGCTGGGGTCAGGACCCTGACAGGGGTCAGAACAGTGACAGAGGTCAGGATGCTGCTGGAGGTCAGGATGGTGCCAGGTGTCGGGATGCTGCTGGGGGTCAGGACAGTGGCAAAGGTCAGGACAATGCCAGGGGTCAGGATGCTGCTGGGGGTCAGGATGGGGCCGGGGGGTCAGAAGCACCAGGGGCAGTCCAGCGGAGTGAGGGAGACAGGAGCACCCACACCAGCACAAAAAGGGGAATGAGTGCGAGAGTCCACAAAGCAGCAGGGGAGGAGAGGAGCAGGAGGCCGCAGGCCGGGCTTGGATGGACCTCGGGCTATGTCTTAAGTGAAGAGAGGGAACTTTTGAGCAAAGACCAGGAGCGAGAGCGCTTGGGGACAGAGATGGAGTGCCCACCACAGGAGGAACCAAAAAGGGACTGACCAAATAAAAAATAATAATCCCAGGCTCCAAGTCAAGGTGGAGGGGACCTTGGAGCTTGTGTAACTGACAGCTGTGGCCGGAAAGGCCTCCTCTATCTATGCATTTTGGGGAAATAAGTGTCAGAGAAGATGCATGAACCCGGGTCATCTCTGGCCCTCTTGCCACCGTCCCCACCACGGAGCCTTCTTCAAAGTATCAGCAGCCCCTAATAATCAGAAAAGCTTCTCCTTCTCTCACACTAGATTTCTAGTGGGAACACAAGGCTGATGTGGCCTGAGAAAAACCATAAATCTGATCGATCACATTAAAAACAAAATGATGAAACGCTTTAATGCAATCTCCCTTTAAAACAAAGCACGGAACTTGTCAAAAGATGCCCCCAAAGCACGGAGATAAAAGGGCTTTTCCTTGCTATGATTAAAGTATTTCCCCAGCCCCAAGAGTCAGTGCTGTTGATAATGGCGGAACACTGGGAGCTTCCCCAGTAAGGAAAGTAAGGCTGTCACCTGCCCCGTCTGAGCTTGAAACGCCCCAAAGAGAGAAGGAAAGATGGGGCAGTAACTGATTCCCGGCTGGCAGAACCGTTATGGACAGCAATATGGCGTCCTGCAAGAAGAGTCAGCAAGCTGTCTGCGTTCATCAATCAACAAGCAATTCGTAATAGAAATCATGGGCCAGGTTCTCTGCCAAGAGCCAGACACACAAAGACAGAGCCAGGCTAGCCCCGTCCTCAAGGAGCTTTCATGCTAATGGAGACAGTATGAACAAATGGGCACACGTGCGTATGTGTGTACAGATACACAACACACACATATATACACAACACACATACAACCACACACATGCACACATATGTAAAACCTGCATTTCATATATACATGTGTATATGTACATATAATAATAAATGTGTGTGTGCATACAATATATGTTATGTAATGATAAATATATTAAATGAACAAAGACCAGTAGTTTTGGGGGAGGTGACACTAGCAGTTGGGGACAGCGGGGGTTAGAAGAATCAGAGAAGGAGTCCGGCAGGAGGGACTGCTGGGACAGTGGGAGGAAGGCAGGGGTTCCAAAAGGGGGAGCCGAGGAGTGAGCGGATTCCGGGCAGGGACCAGACGTGCTCGGTGCCTCCTGCTGAGGCCATCCCTGAGGGGCTCAGCCAGAGAAGAGGCGGCGTGCACCGAAAGGGGACAGAGAAAGAAATGTGCCGGTGAATACAAAATGGCCGGCTAAGTGAGGGTGCGTGAACATCACTGTGTCATAAGAAAAAAGAAGAATTACAAGAAACACGGGAAGACTCAGAGGAGGAAACAGTGGCAACGGAACAACGCCCACAACAAACAGTGATTAAGCCTGGTCAAGTCCAGGAGACCCGGTGTGACCAGGCTGTCCGAGATGTTAAAGAGAGCACCCTCCCTCCTGCTGGCAAATGAGAAAACCCCCTTTCCCCATGTATCTCGGTTTGGGGGGGGGGGGGGGGTAGGTGTCAGGAAGTGTCTGCCCGATTGAAATAAGACCTATCAATGTTGAACTTGAAAAAACCCGACACTGCGCTTTCTTGCAACTGACAGTGTCTGAGAAAGCGTGCCAGAGCCGGCCGCTCCGCAGTCTGAGAGGAGTCCTGCTTTGACTCAAAGTACGCAATGGCTGAAAGTTCTTCCCGTTCCAGTTTTGCAGAAACGCTCAGCACCGGGGTCAGCCAAGCAGATGTTGCGGCGGCCGGAGCCGCGGCTAAATCCATCTTCCCTCAGCCACGGTCCAGAGGAGATCGGCTTCACGCCCCAGTTTTGTGCCAGTGCGCTCCCCCTTACCCGCTCCCAGTGGCCCCTCTTGGGCCACCCCCTTCTAGTCCCCCCATCCCACTGGATCTGCGGCCCCTGGGCCCCACCTTGCTGAGAGAAGCCTTTTTGTGCCCCGGGGCCCCCAGAACAGGCAGGCAAGGGACAGGTTGCCCACGGCGTGCCATCTGGCCTTGGCAGAGGGGGCAGAGGGGCGGACCGTCTCCCCTCAGGGCTGGCCGCTCAGGCTCCCTGCCCCTTCCTCCTCCGTCTGGGAGGACATGTGGGGGCCACATGTGCACACACATGCATGGGGCAGAAAAGCGCTTCTGTAAACACCTATGCATGCATGTGTATACAAAGACATCTGTTCCCCACTAGGCAGAGGGACAAAAGGCTGAAGAGACGCCACCTCGCTCGCTAGCCTGGAGATGAAAGAGAGCTCGTCTCTCCCGCCACTCAAAGCCGCCGAGGCTCAGCTGCTGCACGGCCGGGCGATCTCTGCCAGGGCAGCCCAGATGTGCCAGGCTCTGTGCTGGGCACCGGGGGCACCAGTAAGCCAAGACAGAAACCAGTCCCAAAGGGCTAGACGTGGCAAGCACTGCCTGACACCACGTGAAACTCATGTTATTTTCGAGATGGGTAGCAAGCGAGTCATCGGTGACATGGCAGTTACTGCGTGCCCAATGACCCCAACTCACACCTGTGGCTTCACTGGCATGGAGAACTTGGGCGAGGAAGCTGCCTTTGCCCACCCTGGCAGACCCCTGCTCTGTCTGGACGCTGAGGGGCTGAGAGCTGGGAGGGGCTTCCAGGCTGGCTCCCTGCCCACTACACCACACTCCCTCCCTGGCATGGTGGGCCACTGCCACCCCCACACGACCCATTAAAGCAAGCACTGGCGTGGGTTCACAGAGATGGTGAAAGGCAAGGAAGGGCACTGCCTGGCGACCTGACACAGAGTTCAGTGGCTGAAAGTCGTTGTCACGGCGCACAGGAAGACTCAATGGCCATCCCAGGCAGGGCTCTGGGCAGCTGGTGGCAGCTCTTCCAGAGGACGGAGGGGGCCGCGAGCAGCAAGAGGCAGAAGGAAGAAGGGACGGGAGAAGGTCTGCAGAGAGACCCGACCAAGACAGGGGATGAGGACCCAAACGAGAGGGCCCCCAAGGAGCACAGGCTCAGAGCGAGGCCCCCCGGGACCAAGCCCCAAACGGGGGACCGGCGTGCCCGGGGAACTGAGGCGGGTCCCGAACGCCAGGGCAGCCGCCCCCACACACGATGACACCGTGAGGATAGGAAGCTACAGAAGCCGGCCGGTGCCCGACGCTGCTCATGCGCGGATTCACTGGCGGAAAGCAGGTGAGTCAGAGGTGGGCATCAGGGCGACGGCGGGCCCACTCTCCCATGAGCTTACCAACAGGAAGTGGACGACGTCCCCTCTGCAAAAGGCCAGCGTGGGGTTCACGTAGTTATTGGTGGCCACAAAGTGCCAGGCCAGCAGCGGGACACTGGAGGGGTCCATCTAAGTCAGAAGGAAACAGAACTTAGTCCGGCCTGGCAGATGAGCCCGAGGAGGCTCCAGGCAGGGGTCGGCAGTGAGACCACGAGGAGCAGAAGGGGACGGGCTTCAAGAGGGGTAGGGCTCGCTGACGCGGCCCTGGCTGCCATGGCAACGCGCTTCAGCCCACTGAGCGCACACAGCACACTCAGCGTGCGGGAAGTCTCGTGAGACTCTGACTCGGGCCTGGGGGGGGGGGGGGGCAGCTGCTAGCACGACCCCCGTCTTGGAGCAGACTCTGAAGCCCAAACAGCGCGGCCCCCATGAGCCACAGGAGCGAGGCTGGGGCTCGAGCCCCGCTGCTGCCCAAAGTCCAGGAAGGAGGGAAGGAAACGCCCCCCTTCTCCCTCAGCCCGGACCTCTTGCAGAAATGGCCCCGGCCTCCCAGGGGGTCCCAGGGCACCCCGCGGCCACCTCTCTCCCCAGTGGCTTCTCCAGGAGACTGGGAGGCATTTCCAGGATGAGGCTCGGACACAGCCGTGCCCCTCGGTTAGCGTAGGACACGCTGCCCCCCTCCCCCCGCTGAGGACCGGACGCGTCTTCCTTCTCTGCTTTCCCAAGGACCGAGAAGGCGAGCAGGCCCTAGTGTGCGTGGCACTGACGGGCACTGAGGCAGGAGGTGGCACAGCCAGCCCAGAGCCCAGGCCCCGAGCACAGGGCAGCCACACTGTTGGGCACAGCCAAGGCGGGTGGTGTCACCTCAGAGCCCGGGGGGTGGGCACAGGAGAGGCTCCCGGGGCTCAGGGGGCCGGCCTCCAGAGAAGCCCCATGCTCAGGCCCGCGCGGCCTCCATGTTCCCTCTCCCTCCCACCACGGAGAGGAGGCACTTCCTCACCCGTCCATAGGGGAAGGTCATCCACACTTTCAGAGAGGGCTTCAGTCCGATGACCAGTATCTTTGGCAGAAAAGAAATGACACAGGCCGTGAATTTTCTCCCGGTGAGCGCCGTGTTCAGCCCCAGCTGTGATCGCGCTTCCTCGCGCTCCCGGGACCAACCTTGGTCAAGGACGCCATGGCCAGCAAGGAGAACTGCGTGATGGGGTGGTCCTTCAGCTCGGCCTTGGAGTGCAGGGGCTCGATGCAGCAAACTTCCCCCTTGGAGCCGCTGAACAGACAGCGGGACTCACAGGTCCTCACTCCCATCACGCGCCTGAAGAGCGGGAGGAAGGAGGAGGAGTGAAAAGACGGGCAGGCACCTGCAGCTCTCCTTAGAAGTCACCCACCCCACACCAGGCACCGGGCACCGGGCCAGCTGCCCCACGGGAAGCTGAGAGGCAGACAGGGGGACAGGCCCAGGCCAGCACAGCCCACGGCACTAGGAGGAGCCTCTGCAATTCGGTGAAGAGCGGAACAAACTGACCACACGAAGACCCGTGACAAGCACGGGAGCACTGCTGCTGACGTCTGAGCTCCTCTGCCACACCAGGGACGGGCTGGGGGCTAGATTTGGGGTTGGGCCCCGGGTTTAAATCCCACCACGGGCAGAGCCCGTCTGCAGTCAGGCCCTGCCCTGTGGAATGGGGGTGGACGGGTGTCCCTAACCACCGACCAGAGCTCTGCAAAGCTGCTGGGCTGTGTGTGCCCCGAGAACGCAGCTTTGCTCCCAAGGGCCTCCCTAGGAATCGCCCAGCCCTGGCTTTCCCGTGTCTGGGTTTCAGAGGGGTGCGAGGGGCCAGGACGTCTACACTGGCCGTGAAGGCCGGCCTCAGCTGGGCAGGGGATGGCACTTCCTGCACCGCGAGGCTCCCTGGCCTCCTTCGGCCTTTCCGGTCTCCTAGCTCAGTCCCGCAGCCTGGCTCTTACTTAAATGTCAGCTCAAACACAGAACCGCCGCTGTCGTTGCAAATGGCCAGAGTCGGGTCATCTGTAAACTGAACAGAGGGAGGAGGAAGGAGGGAGGAGGGAGGAGGGAGGAGGGAGGAGGGAGCAGCGTCACTTCTCAAGGTGCCCAGGAACCTCCTGCCAAAGCCCGCTCTCAGCCCGCGTGGGGGAAGGGCCCGAGTCCCCTGGAGAAACCCATAAGCCCTGCGGCCTCCCATGAGGCTGGCAGGGGCAGGGAGCAAAGCACAGGCCCTCCTCCATCTTATTTCGGAAAGCACCCACGTCTTCCTCTAGAAATCTTTCTCTGAGTCTCCTGGGACTCCACAGAGAGGGCGAAGCCTTTCACCCAGGGCGACACTGTCTGAGAGAAGACTCCCAGGGCCACCCCCAGGGGCACCTCATCTACACTGGCCCTTTAAAGTAAACACTGTGGATTCTCTCTAAAGCACCCGCCTCACTTCCCGACCCTCTCCCGGCCTCACTGAAGCGGATGCCGGCGACGTGACCATCCCGTGCTATCGGGGACCTCTCGACCTCCTCAGACCGCCGCCCAGCTGGCCTTGGGACCTTCCGCACAACAGGGTCACCGGGCCACCAAACTTCCGGCCCTTACTTCCCCTCTGCGTCCTCTACCCCAGCCCACCACCATGGAGAGACCATCCTCCCCCATAAGGCCCTTTCAGGCCTGCTGGGGAGCCGGGGCCACTTCAGACACACACAGAGGGCCCTGCCTGCACTCCCAGGACTTGGTTCCCCTCGGGCAGGTGCCGGGCCTGCCCTGCTCTTGGGGGCTCCATATGGGGCCTCTCCGCGCCTCTCCTGTCCCCTCTCTTCTCCCCCAGGCTCTTGGGCTTTCAGGGGCTTGGCTGGACGGCCGTGGTCGGTGGCCTTTTGGGAGCCGGGCTAACGGAGCGGGCCAATGCCGCCCCTGGATGGAGCGCGGCAGTCTCTCCAAGGTTCCCACGCCCTCTCCTGGGCTTGCCTGCTGAGGCTGCCCCAGGAAGCCCAGCGGCGAGGGCCCCGGGCACGGAGAGCCGCCCTCTGAACTCCCAAGCCAGCAAGGCAAGACGTGGGGATGACGGGGAAGGAGCGAGCCCGGCCTTCATGTTACCTTAATGTGCAGAATTGCTGTTCCTGGGGGGTGAGCATCTGTTATTGATCTCAAGAGCTTCCCGCTGGCCAAGTCCCACATGGTCATCTGTAAGGCAATTAACTGCTTTCAAAAACAAAGCTGCTTTTCATTTGGGTCTTGAATTACAGAGTGTTCTCTCTAAATGAAACCATTTTTATTCTTGCATATTTCTATTTTTTCAATAAATCTTAGAATAAGAAAACAAATTATGATGTGTTCCATATGGTTTCCCGACACAGGGCACTTAGTGGCTCATCGTGGAAGGTTACTGCAGTTCGAGGCGAGGAAGATCGGGGTCCAGATTCTGGCTCAGACGGGAGTCGTGACACAGGCAGGGCCTTCAGTCTCTGCCTCACGGTGCCTCAGTTTACTCGACCGACAAACGAAGTTAGCAACGACCACGCGCCCAGCCTCACGGAGGCCCGATGAGCAAAGCGCTTCGTGAAGCCCAAAGACAAGGTTTCCCCTTTTCGGGGGGTCACAGACCTCGTTGGCAGAGGCCGGTGAAGCTATGGACCCCCACCCCCACCCCCACCCCCACCCCAGAACTGTGTTTAAATGCATAAAACAAAAATATAAACGAGTATGAGGAAAGCCACTTGTATTGAAAAGGGGTCATTAAAATGTTAAAAAACAAATGAAAAAGACAAGTTCCAGGGCCCTGGGTTAAGAACCCCTGGCCCTCGGAGGAATAGGAGGCACAGTATTAATTAAGGAATATTTTGTCAGAAGAAAATACTTGGTAGAGGCGCCCGGTGGCACAGTGAACGCCGAGCCCAGAGTCAGGGATCTAGCTTCAGATCCCAGCAAAGCCACTAACCCTCTGTCTGCAGTGAGAGTAACAGTGCTACTGGTGGTAGTAGTGGTGACACAGGAGACAGGCATGGCGGGGGTAGGAGGAGTGGGGACGGGATCAACTTCTGGCTGAAATCTCCTCCCTGGGATTTACAAATGCACTGACACGCATGGTTCCCCATGGAAGGCACGTGGCTGCCAGTGCGGCCCACTAAGGCCGGGCGCCGGGCTCCCTGGATGGGCTGAGAACGCCCCCGTCTGCCCGCTCCTCTGCCCTGGGACCTGGTCTCCTGCCATGGCCCCGACTGCCACCGAGTCATGGCTCGCTCTTGAGCCCGGGGCCAAGTGACCCCAGAAATAACTGGGAGGGTTTATTCCCCCCCGCCCAGGACCAGTGTAAATGGGAACAAGTCTGGGATCCCCCAGCGGGCTCTCTGCTAATGAGAAGTCAAGACCCGGCTGTGAGCATGGCAGGGTTCAGGCCCCAAGGCAGCGACTCCAGAAGTGAGTGAGATGGGGACAGGCAGGTGGACAGACAGATAGAGAGACAAGCCAAGGGACAGACAGGCAGGCAGGCCAAGGGACAGACAGACAGGCAGACATAAGCCTGCAGCTCCATTCAGTGACGTGGACGGAGAAAAGGCCTCCAAAGGCAGCCCTGGCTGGCCCGGCACTGAGTCCTGAGGCCTCGGCTTCCATCAGGTACTTGCTGGCTTCCTCCAGCAGCCG
Source organism: Myrmecobius fasciatus (assembly GCA_023553655.1). Classification (NCBI taxonomy): domain Eukaryota; kingdom Metazoa; phylum Chordata; class Mammalia; order Dasyuromorphia; family Myrmecobiidae; genus Myrmecobius; species Myrmecobius fasciatus. Next base: position 4,981 of record JAJPUD010027510.1, on the reverse strand, counting down.
TCACTCCAACCTTCGGCACGAGGACCCCTAGTCAGCCCCCCACACCCCGTGATTGGCTAGACCTCAGCTCCGCTCTCTGTGCTGGGTTCTGTGCAAGACAACGGAGGCCCAGGACAGAAATGAAGTCGCTCCTGCCCTCACGTGCCTCCGCTCTAGTTGGGGGCACAATACGGGCCCAGAAAAATAAGCCTAAAACTAAGAGAAGACGGAGGAGGGCAGGAGGCAGCCCCTGAGGAGGCGAAGCCTGGATGGTGGCCAGAGACTCTCAGAGGGAACATGTCCAGGCAGGAGAGGCCGGGGCGAGAGGGGCAGCTGACTGAGAAGCCAGGCTCCGAAGGTCGGTTACAGGAGCCTGTGCTGGATCCTGGAGGTAAGAGGGAGCCGGTGAAGGCTCTATGCCATGCTCCTGGAGCATGACTGCTGCCCCGACCCAGCCCGTGGGGAGGACCCGGAGCCCTGGGCCTGCAAGAATTATCAGCAAACATAAGGAAAATGAGTCCATGAGATCACAGTTAACGCTCCAAGGGCCTCAGGGTCCGTTGGCTGGGGCCCCCTGGCACTGCCCACCTGGCTCCCCGCTTCCCCGGGGGCTGCCGTGACTTACCTGGCCTTTGGCAAAGCCGCAGAGAAGTCTGGAGCAGTCGTGGTTGATGCTGAGGGCAGAGATGGCCCCGTACTGTCCCCCGACGCCAGTGCTGCCCAAGCAGAGGCGCAGGGCTTGATTCTGATCTGGCACCACAAGAGAAGAGAATACCCTGGGTCACAGAGGCAGAGGTGCTGCTGGGACTGGGGAGGGGGAGTTTGGGGGGCACTGGCAGCACCCCTGCCAGCCTGTCCCCTCCCACCTCCACAGCTGCATCTGCTGCTTGGGCCGGAATGGGGACAGGGCAAGACCAGGCGGAGAGGAACAGGGACAAGGCCCCGAGACCAGGCCAGAGAAGCCCATGGTCTTGTTTTTGAATGTGGGGAGCTCCCCTCGACCCCCAAGCTAGGGATGCTCCTCAACCAAGGCCTGTGAGCCCAGTGGTGGCCTTCGCTGACTGCACCCAGGGAGGCTTGAGGGCCTCGGATCTGGCCGGGCTCCCCGGGGACCCTCCGAACACCATCTTCTGCCTGGCGCCTCAAGCACCTCCTCAATCCGGACTTGGCTAAGCCAGAGTGGGGCACTCTGGTCAAAAAGGAAACTGAAGTCTACCTTCCCATGGCCATTACTAGAGCTTGTTAAGCAAATGAAGGTCCAAGGCTGAGCCCCCCAACCCCAGAGCAGCCCAGGGGAAGCAGCCTGGAAATGCCCATAATTCTGTCTCCCATGTTTTGACTCATGCGTATTTTACAATCACCCGGGGCAGGAGATACTACAATCCCATCTTACTGACAGAGAAACTGAGGCCTAGAAAGGCACAGCAATTTGCCCATGGAAACCCAATAAAGGTCAAAGGCAAGGCTGGAACCCAGCTCTTCCTGATTTCAGCCCCGTCTGCTGTTATTATTATAATTACCAATAACAATAACTAGCATTAACGTGGCATTTACAGCTACTCCCTGGGTTTAGTCTCACAACCACCCTAGGAAGCAGACACTGGCCCACCCATTTTACAGATGAGGAGTGAAGTGGCTAGCTCCTGGTCCCACAGCCGGTAAGGACCGGAGGCTGCATTAGAACTTGGGTCCTGCTGACCCAGGCCCGTTTGGGGCGATCCCCCTGGGCTCAGAAAGCCCTGCCCGCGGCACAAACCGTGGGTGTGGCGTGGCTCCTGGCGCCCCAGAGGTGTGGTACAGGAGGCAGGCCCTGCTTCTGTCCTTGTCCTTGCTGTCCCTGGGCCTAGTCCCCATGACTTTGTAGCTCTGAAGATCCCAAAGCAACATTCCCTGACCACAGGAAGCACAGTCCCAAGTAACAGGGCCTCTGAAGGATCGCCAGGGTCTGCCCAGAAGCCAGCTGGCACCCACTTCCCAGCCCAGAGCCAGCGCTGCGCCCCTTCCGCGTCTCCTCCTCCCATGCCCTGCTGCAAAGAAGCTGAGATTCGGTTCTTCTCACAGGGCATCATTCTCCCTGGGCTCAGCCAGCTCCTCCCTCCCTTTCTACCCCAAAAGAGCACCACTCCTCTTTTAACAAATGCCCAAGATCACGGGCGTGCCACCGGGCACTTTCCCCATCAGAATCCTCACAGCAGAGAACTGCTCTCCAAAGATCCAGAACCCAAATGGAACAAGTTTGGCCATGTCCTGTGGAACCCTCCCGGAACCTCCAGCCCAGACCGGGGAAGAAGCTGAGTGAGGGCAAATTTCCCTCGGAGAAGGGATTGGGCTTAATTATAAAATCTCCCGATGCTGCCAAGGAAACTTATAAGTCTTCCCTCTTTGGTACTGAGTTGATTCAGCCAAATTCCACTCTCCATGACCCCCGCTGAGGTCCAAGATACTGGGGCCATTTCCTTCTCCAGCTCACTTTACAGATGAGGAAACTGAGGCAAACAGGGCAAAGTGACCAGGGTCACACAGCTACTAAGTGTCCGAGGCCAGAGCTGCACTCATGGAAATGAGGCTCTCTGGCACCAGCTGGCCGCCCTCCTGCCTCTTCACCCCCTCTGCAAACCCCACTTGCACCCCTCTTCCCACAATGGAAGCAGACAGAGGCTGCCCATCTTGTGGCTCAAAGACCCCTCGGGCAAACTCTGGCAGATTTTACAGGCTCCACTACAACTCATCAATCCGGGCATTCTGATACCTCAACAAAGTGGAGATATATGGGAGGGGGAAAAGGGAGGAAGGAAGGAGGGGAGAGGGGAGGAAGGAAGGAGGGGAGAGGGGAGGAAGGAAGGAGGAGAGGGAGAAGCGTGAAGGGGAAGAGTCTGATTCCAAGGGAATCTGAGAAGGGGAGAGGGGGGAATACCAGCAGGGGAAGGGGAAGGAGGGGCCACCCACATGCTAAGCTGGAGAGTTGGGAGACCACTGGGCTTCCCCACCACCTTCCCTAGGCCCTGTGTTTCCTGGGCACTGGAAGCTGGCATGGGCACTGCCCATGGGCACGATCAGCCTGCATCTTTGGGCCAGCACCTCCCCCTCTCTGGGCCTCTGCAGAGTAAGAGCTGGCCTGGCTGGACTCTAAAGGCCTCTTCCTGCTCCAGATCCAAGGGGGTCCCCAGGCTGCTGTGCTATCAGTGAGCCGTCGTGGGCAGGCTCACACTGGGTCTGCCAGCTGTGCCCAAGGCATCGGCCAGCCCAAAGGGCAGCCGGTTAAGAAGGACCCGGCAGGCATGAGGGGCCCCAGAATAAGAAACAAATGCAACCGAAGCCCCACTGATTGCTGACTGGGCACCCTGAGACAAAGGGAGCACCAGGTGTGGGTCAGCCATTGAGGAAGAGCTAAAATCCAAACACTGGCCCTGCCCACATAGCTTTAGGCCCCACCAGGCAGGCAGCCTGCAGGCTCGGGCTCCTCTCCACTGCCCGGATCCTTTTTTCCCCCTCAGCACCACAAGAGGGAGCCTTCTCCCCTCCTCTGACAGGGACTGGCAGGGACTGCCCAGCAGAAAGACCACTGGCACCGGGTGCTGTTTCCAGCTGGCCATGGCGATACAGGCAAGTGAACTCTTCTCTGGGGGAGGGGCAGGGGGGAGGGCTTCTTCCCAGTGTGGTCGGAAGGCTCAAATCTGAAAACACTAACAAGTAAAAACCCTGCAGAAAAGGGGGGAAATGTAAGGAAGGCGGCATGACGAGTAGGTGGCATTGTGTTCTTATCCTCAGAGTGCCCATGAGAGGCCTGACTCAGACCCAAGCCCAGCCTGTGTGAGCCCAGGAAGGTCCCTGAGTACTCTGTGAGCTCGCCGTACCTGAGCCCAGTCCCAGGCTGTGGGGAGGTGTTTGGTCTGGAAGCCTCCCCCAGCTCCCTGTCTGCCTGGGCCCGATGCCCTCGGTCACTAACACTACCAGCTGAAGGCAAGGGCAGCTGCCTGCAGCGGCGAGAGCCTTCTCCCTGGGCAGCGCTTCTCTGTGTCACGGACTCCCATGGCTAGCCCTGCCACTAAGGTGCCAGTGATGATCCCGGAGGGCTAAGTCACAAGAAGAAATTCAATGAAACCTCCCTCTGCAGGGAGCGAGACAGCCATCTGTCTACAGAGACAGACAGACGTGCACACTCGTAGCCTGTGTGTGACAAATAGGGCTTTATAACATTTCTAGTTTCATGGAGCCCCTGGGGGTTTTCTGGGTAGGCCAGGAGAGCCACGGGTAAGTGTCCCCCGGGATAAAGCTGTCAGCCAAGCTCAGGATGAAAGGACGGCTGAATCTACTTGCCCTGGGACTTTGCCTTCCACAAGCCCAGATTCAATCGTTTCTCCACCCAGCCCTGAATAGGGAAGTCTCCAAAACCGAGAACTGACCCGTTTCTCAGACTGCAGGCCCTCCTGAGCTCACAAACCAAGCACCGAATCCCTGCCTTGGCCAGAGCCTCCCTTTGAAGCACGGAGGGAAGAGGAAGGAGGCCCAAGTGGAAAGCGCCGTGTCCCATTTCTCTGGCCACAGAGAGCGCAAGCAGTCCGGGCGAGCCCAAGCTGACCGGCGGAGGATGGCTCAGGGAAACCACACGCAAGTCTGACGCCCAGGCAGATTGGCCCATTCACCGGTGGCTGCCTTTCGGGGGCCCGCCATCGCCAAAGCCCTCCGCCAGCCCAGCCCAACCCAGCAGCCTCGGCTCCACTACAGGGCCCCACGCCATGGGACTCCGCTCCCTCGGAGCCCTCCGGCAGGCCAGAGAGAAAGCCATGCAGGCCACATGCACCACGCACACTCACTGTACCTTTTCCTTTTTCGGTCCATGGGGAAAAGATGGAGAAAGAGAGAAAAGCAAGAAGTCAATTTCAAAACCCGACGCGTGGCTCTCTGCCTAACTCGGGGCTCACATCCAGGCCCTAGAGAGCTGCTGGCCAGGGGACGGGGGAGCAGATTCTGAGGCTGGCATGGGAAAGGGCAGTGGGTTCAG
>JAJPUD010027509.1:0-15502 GCA_023553655.1 Myrmecobius fasciatus | reverse complement strand
CAGGTGCAGAATGTTGCAAGCCGCCTTCAGACGTCCGTGGGTTGGTTAGTTTTGCTTAATTTTTCTTTTTACAAGAAAAAGCTCGTTTGAGAAGGGTGCATTTGCAAAGTTACATTTGCAAAACCAAAAAGCCTCAATGAAACTTTAAAATAAAAAGGATCGAAGTTAAACAGAAAAGTTTCAATTGTGTGGAATACTAACAGATTAGAGGGGTTGGTGGCAGGAAGCCACATTATTTTCAGGAAAATAAAAAGCCAGGCAGCCTTTATAATCTTACGAACTTAAGTTTCAAGGGCAAAAACTTATAGAACTTTGGTGATTTTTTTTCCCCCCACAAGTGAAAATCTCCCTCATGATGGGTGAGACAATCTCCAGATTTGGCTCTCAGGAGAGTGAGAGCAAATGTATCCTGTCTCGGGATCCAGCTGTTGGCAGTGAAGTCTCCAGTTACTCCAGCATCAACGACAGCAAGTCTGTTCTGCGCTGTGTGTCCTGTACAGGTGCAGCCGACTCGAGCTTTGTGACCTGCCCTACCTGCCAGGGGACAGGGGAGATCCCAAGCGGTGAGTCTTTGGAACTTAGTCGGTAAGCCAGGAAGAGCTTTCACAGAGCAAGCTGGGCCTGGGTGTGGGTCCCTGTGGTGTCCTATGTCCATAGTTGCCCCTAACTTTTGACTATCCATTTTTCATGGACAGGTAGATTCTGATGAGGCTGCCCAAGCTAAAAGCCCTTGGGTTTGTGCCCAAGGACATGAGGGAAAGGGTTAATAAGAGACATCTGTTCCCTTGAGATCAGGGAGGAAGTATGCTTTGAGATTGTACTTTTGCTCTCTAAATTTTAGTGCCCCAGAGTAAATCAATGAAGCATTTAAGCACTAAAATAACCAAATTTAACTGAAAGGACCAAACTGCATGATGGCTTTTAGGTCAAAGTAAAATTGATATCTACTTGAAATTATCTTTAAAGGGCGTTTGTACAGATAGGAGAAAGAAAAAAAAAATCAAATACATTTCCTTGTCAATTGGCTTGCCTGGTCCTATATTGCTAGGCACTGTGCTAGAAACAAAGAAATTAAATAAATAGGCCCCGTGTATATGTCAGTACAAAATAGGCATAATTTTTCTAGCAGGCACTAGCATCTTAGGGAATCGGGAAAGGCCTCCTGTAGTAGGTGAGGACTGGGTTTGTTGGGGTACCAGATATGTGTTATGGTGTCATCTCTGAAAGAATTCATGGCTCAGTCTCCAACCCAAACAAAGGCCTTTATTTGGGGTAATGCCCGGGCCTGATTCCTGAAGAGAAATAGGCCCACGGTTGGAATGAGGCATGGTGTGTCTATAGAACAAAAAAAGCCCAACAAACATGGTGGTTCTGGTTCAGACCACAATCGCCTTGGAACTAGGAACTGAGCATTCGGCTACTATGATGCATATAGAAAAGCCCACAGGACAGGAGGGGTATTTATTTATGATAATGCTGTTATAACGAACCCTTTCATGTCATAAGTTCAATCAGAGGATAGGTTTTGCTATTATTTCGAAAGCACTGAGGAAAGTCCCTTCTGTGGTTTTGTAGTCACCCTCCTATATAGATAATGCATTCATTGGTTAAAATATATTTATCTGGGGCATTAGGTGGTTCCTCATTGTCTAGTAATTGTGGCAGATATAATTATTGCTAACAATCTTGCTATCCCCATCAAGCTGACTTTTGAAGGAAAATGGATTCTGTGGGGCAGAAATAAAGAGGAGGGAATGAATTCCACTTGTGGGGAGAGTCAGCAAAGACAGGAGGTGGAATTTGGTGTGAAGGATGGCAAGAAAGCCATTTGGTTGGAGTGAAGAGTATATGAAAGGGAGATGTACGAATACATTTGTATTAGAGTACACACACACACACACACACACACACACACACACACACTAATTTTCAGATGTAGTTTGGAGGGAGGTCATGTCAAACATGAATTTATATTGAATTCTAAAGTTGCCATTGGGGTTTTTTATCCCAGCATTGAGCACAGTGCCTGATATATAATAGGACTTAATGATTATTAAGTTAGGGGAGTGATGTGGTCAAACCAGCCCTTTATTGCCTGAGGAGTTGTGTGAAGAAGGTGGCTTGGAGAGGCAGGGAGGCCAATTAGTAGGCTTTTGCAATAGTCCAGGCAAGAAGAAGTGATGAGGTAAGAACAAGGATGATAAACCACATGAGTGGAGAAAAGGGGGGTGAATTCCAGACAGAATCCACGAGACCTAACAATTAATTGAAAGTGTGGAGTGAGGAAGAGTGAAGAATGGAAGATGGCTCATGATCGCAAACCTGCGTGGCTGTGATAGAAATAGGCAAGTTTGGAAAACGAGCTGGTTTGGGGTCAAAAATAGTGAATTCTTTCATGACTGTTTATACCCAAAGCATGAGTATATCCCAGGGATGCTTCCCAACCTGCTCTTAAAGAGAGCCTGGTTGAATCCCTTGGCCTCTTAAAACTATTTTCAGACAGCTTCTTCATCTATCTAGGCAATATCAATTTAGAGCATAAGATTTTTTGAAAAAAATTAAATTAAAATAAAACCAAAAAAAATTTTTTTTTCAAATTTGTCTCCTTCCTCTTGCAAAGACCTGGAAGGGAGTGTCTTTAATTCAGTTTAGCTTTACAAGCATTTGTTATGTATCTCCTATGTGCTAGGTACTGTTTGAGATGTGGGAGTATGAAAAATGAGTGATTCCATGTTGTTCAGTTATGTCCAATTTTTTTGTGACTCTTGGAGTTTCTTGACAGACATGGGAGTGGCTTGCCATTTCTTCTCCGGTTCATTTTACAGATGAGGAAACTGAGGCAGAGTTAAGTGACTTGCTCAGGGTCACCCAGCTAGTAAATGTCGGAGTCTGTATGTGAACTCAGGAAAATGAGTCTTCTGCTCCAGACCCAGAGCTCTATTCATTGTGCCACCTAGTACTTAATTACTAGAGGGATACAGCTTATACACAAATAAGAGAGAAATATGGAATAATTCTGGTCCAACAGCTAAGTGCCAGTAGAGAGGGAAGACCTGAAGACAAAAAGGAGATTGACCTCCTGACAGGAGGAGGAATAGGATCTAGGGCACAGATTGAGGGATTAATTTTGCAATGGATGTGAATAACCTTTTCCTCTGAATCTGGAGGGAAGGAGGGGGAAAACCAGTTCAAGACAGTTTTTATTTTATTTATTATGTAGAGAAACTGAGGAACTTCATAATAAATCTGAGTTTGAGCAAACCATGAATTGTTTTTTCATCTCTAATTGTTTAATAAAGATATTTCAATATAATTTATTTCCTTTGTGATCTTATTTTATGCATTTAAAAATTTTGTTCTTGAGATGATTCAAATCAGTTCCAGTGATCTTGTGATCAAAAGAGCCATCTAGGGGCAGCTAAGTGGTGCAGTGGATAGGGCACCAGCCCTGAAGTCAAGAGGACCAAGTTCTAATCTAGCCTCAGACACTTAACACATCCTAGCTGTGTGACTCTGGGCAAGTTACTTAACGTCAATTGCCTCAGCAAAAATAAATAAATAAATAAATAGAATAATAAAAAAATAAAATAAAATAAAGGAGCCATTTATACCCAGAGAGCGGACTGTGGGAACTGAGTATGGTTCATAACATAGCATTCTCACTCTTTTGTTTTTGTTTGCTTGCATTTAATTTTTTTCATTTTTTTTTCTGGTTTGATTTGATTTTTCTTGTGCAGCAAGATAATTGTATAAATATTTATGCATATATTGGATTTAACATATATTTTTACTATGTTTAACATATATTGGACTTTTTACCATCTGGGGGGGGGGGGGAATTGGGGGGGGGGAACTGGAACACAAGGATTTACAAGGGCTAATGTAGAATTATCCATGCATATGTTTTGAAAAATAAAAAGCTTTAATAAAAATAATTAATTAAAAAAACTTTGTTCTGAGAAGAGGTCTATAGGTCCATATCAAGACTGCCAAGAGAGGCCCATGACACAAAGAAGGCTAAGAGTCCTTAAATAGATGGTTTGGATCTTTCTAGTAAACTTGAAGGCAGAATCATCATCTCTTAAGAGATAGCATTGAGGTCTGAGGAGAATGGAACTTTAGAATACTTGTCAGATTGGGTGATAAAGAAATTTTTTGTCCATTCCCAGTCTTATGGTTCCTTCTTATTCTATATCTATCATCCTGTGGCTGAAAAGGGATCTTTTCACAGTATAATTTATTGAAAAATCTTATTTTGGCAGAGTAGATGTCTGTTGCTGACTTTCAGGGGTTCCTGTAGCTAGAATTGTGCTATAGCTCAAAAGTAGAATTGTCTACAAAAACCACCTTCTCATTATGTGAAATTGTGGAGGTTTTTTGAGGAGCTGAGATGTGAGAGCTAGAATTAGTTATTTCCCAAGACCTTTTCTACTACTACTTTCTTTTTAAAAAAATTTTATTTTTAATTTAAGGACTAAAACAGCCATGTCCATAAAATAGTATAATAAAAAAGATGATTAGATATGAAACTGCAAATGTATAAATTGATACTTTTTTTTTGGTCTCTGCAGAGCTGGAAAAGCAGCTGGTGGCACTTATTCCATTTGGGGACCAGAGGCTAAAACCCAGGAGAACGTAAGAGGCACCCTATTATTTATTCTTCAAACCTTTACAAAGACACTGCTGTGTGAACAATATTCTGGGCTGGGTGCTGTGTTAGTATAGAAAATGAATTAAATATAGTTCCTGTCTTCCAGAGTCTAATGGGAGAAGATATATTCAAAATAGAATATTATATTAGTGAATTACATATACAAAGAAGGTGTGACTAAAGTTCAGGGAAGGGAAATATTCTTTCTAGATGAAGGTCCTCTGGAAAGAGTTAATATTTGAACTTTTTTTGAAATTTTAATTTAATTTGGGAAGGAGGTAGTCATTTTAAATTTCAGACTCTTTCTTTTCTTTCCTCCCCATCCTGCACTAGAAAAGGCCACTATTCAAAACACATATGTATGTAAAAGTATTCTATTCATGTTTCAGAATTCTTTCTGTGAAGATGGATATCATCTTCCATTCTAGGTCCTTCATAATTGACTTGAGTATTTATATACTCAGAATACTAAGAATAACTTAGTTGCTTAGTTACTTCAGATACTGTTGCTATTACTGTATACAATGTTCTCTTTCTTGGTTCTGCTTATTTTACTTTATTTCCTGTAAGTCTTTCCATGTTTTTCTAAAACCAACCTGCTCATTATTTCTTAGAGTGAATTGATTTTTTTTAAATTAGGCAATTGGGGTTAAGACTTGCTCAGGGTCACACAGCCAGGAAAGTGTTAAGTGTCTGAGGTCTGATTTGAACCCAGGTTCCTCCTGACTTCAGGGTTGGTGCTCTATCCACTGAGCCACCTAGCTGCTCCTTGTGAATTGATTCTTGGAGGAGGAGGTAAGCTTCCAAAAAAGATGGAGAAAACAAGCTTGGACTGTTATGGAGAACATGAGGTCCGCAGGGGCACCAGTGTGGGGAAATGGGTGTGTTTGGGTAGTGGGTCTGCTTAGCAGGATGAGGTGAGGTGGAAGCAATAAAATGGGACAAAATAAGAGAACCTTGGATGAGACTTGTTTCAGGCAATGGGACGAGGACAGGGCCCCTGGACACGAGATTTCTTTGGTGTGGAGATCTCTAGCTCCTAGTGCCACCTAGAGAGTTGGCCTGATAGACTGAGAACATAAATGGCTTTCCCAGGGTCACACAGCCAGTGCCCTGGAAGAGACTTGAAGCCCGGTCTTCCTGAAGCTAGGTCTTTATCTGCCACATTTGTAACAGTGACGATAAGGAGGACGATAATAGCTTACTTTCCTCATGTTTTCTCATTGGATCCTCACCACCATCCTGGTTGATCTTCCCCTTTTTAGAGACTAATAAGGGCCTCAGACTGAACTTGGACTCGGGCTTCCTCACTCCCCACTTCAGCACTCCATGCTGCCTTTAGCACAGTAGCTGATACATGGTGGGAGCTTAGCCAATGATTTTAATGATGTAGCTGCCTCTCTATCATATGAGTGCCAGGTTAAGGGTGGATCCTGGGGAGCCTTTGAAGCCAGGACTAAGACTCCAATGTGACTGCCTGCCTCGGACCATGCACTTGTCACTTTGGGGTCCCATCTCCAGTGCTCTCTTGTCCTTCCCCAGCCCACACTCTTCTCAAAGATACTAAGTAAGATAAGCATTGACACTTAGAAAATTCGACATTGAAGGTGACCCCTTTAAAAACGGGTCATTACCCTTTGAAGTTTTTCTTAACCTGGTCCCTACTTTTAATCACTTCAGTAAAGATAGTCTAGGGGAGCTGGATGGTGCAGTGGATAGAGCACTGGGCCTCCCATCAGAAAGAAGACCTGAGTTAATTTGTGATTGAAAACACTTGTGTGTGTGTGAGTGAGTGAGTGAGTGAGAATCGGTGTTAAGTGACTTGCCCAGGGTTACACAGCTAGTCAGTGTTTAAGTGTTTGAGGCTGGATTTAAATTCAGGTCCTCCTGACTCCAGGGTCAGTCCTCTTCCTACTGTACCACCCAGCTGCCCCTGGTCTCAGGCACTTAACTAGCTGTGTGGCCCTGGGCAAATCACTCCACCTTGTTCGCCTCAGTTTTCCCATCTGTAAAATGAGCTGGAGAAGGAAATGGCAAATCACACTCCAGTGTCTTTGCCAAAAAAAATCCAAATGGGGTCACAAAGAGTTGTACACAATGATGAGAGAGATAGTATAGATCTTTCCTGTTCTCAAAGACTTCCCTCAAGGGAGATCTCTGGCTATTTCCATCCTGTCAGGAAATTATTACTGTCTATAATCACTCTCCTTTCTATGGTAATTGAAATTTGATTGCTGCCTTGTCCGTGGAGATGGAAAGCAGATACTATTTTTCTTGTGGTCACCCTTTAGAACTTTGAAATCAATCCTTAAGCCTTGCCATGTGATGCTGTTCATCATGGGCAACTTGAAATTCATCCCTTTGCAGTCCAGGCCAGTTGTTCCAAGTAGTGTTGGTACCTGGGCTCCTTCAGAACTACAGAGATCCTTTCTGACTCTTGTTAAAGCATCAGACACTTTGGGGCAGACCAGGACTTTTTATAGGATAGCAGTGAGGCAATGTTTTTTAATGATTTACTTTAAGTTACTCATGTCAAGAACAGAAATATTGGGCTTGTCATAATATAAACATAAATATTCTATAACTAGTCTGGAGTATTTGCTTAGACTGGTAGTCATTTATCACAAACCTTTAAAGGTTTTCTATGTGACAGAGAGATGAGAGACATTTTTGGAGGTGACATGTGGGGATTTTTTTGTTTGACTATATTTATATGATACAAGGGTTATTCTTTCTTTTCTTTCTTCCCTCTTCTCTTTCCTTGGTAGGTAGTAGGAGAAAAATTACATCAGAATTTTTTTCTTTTTTAAAATTCATTTTGAACTTAAATACAAAGACCAAAAAAGCAGACCATTTACGTGTTAAGTATAACACAAAAGGAGTATTCACTATGAAACCATGACTCTCCATTTCACAATTTATTTTTAATGTAATAACATAAATGTGCATATACTTATATTCATATTTATGTAAAACTATTCTATATCTATTGGTCAGTACTTTCTCTAGAGGTGAATTGCATCTTCCTTCATAGGTTCTTTGCAGTTGATTTATTTATAACACTCAAAATAACTTATCGCTATGAAACCATGAATCTCCATTTCTGAGTTTATTTTTATATATGATAACATGTATATGTGCATATACTTATCCATATTTGTGAAAACTATTCTATATCTCTATTGGTCAATACTTTCTCTAGAGGTGAACAGCATCTTCCTTCATAGGTTCTTTGCAGTTGATTTAGTTATAACATTCAAAATAATTTAGTCATTCACAGTTATTCTTTGAACAACATTCCCTTCTAATTTCAATCTTTATTGTTTCCTTCCTTATTTTTCTAAAATCAACCAGCTCATCATTTCTTAGAACACAATAATATTCCATCATACTCATATACCATAACTTGTTTAGTCATTGTCCAATTGATAGGCATCCCCACAATTTCTAGCTCTTTGCTATTGCAAAGAGAGCTGCTGTTAATATTTTAGAATATATAAGTTCTTTTCCTTTTCCCCCTAATTTTGGGAAATAGATCTAACAGTGGTATTGCTGGATCAAGGCTATATACAGCTTTATAACTCTTTGATCATAATTTCAGATTGTTCTTCAAAATGGTTGGATCAGTTCACAGTTCCACCAATAATGTATTAGTGTCCCAATTTTTCCATATCCCCTCCAATATTTGTCATTTTCCTTTTCTATCACTTTTGCCAATGTGATAGATGGGGGATGATATCTCGGACATCAGCATTTTGGGGCCACACTTTGCCAGACTCTCTGACTGAAGGAGGAGAAGCCTTAGTCTAATCAGGGATTTTCTCTTTTCTATTTGTATCCCTAGTGCTTAGCATACTGCCTGGCACAGTCGGGGGACCTAATATGTGCCTGTTTGACCGGGAAAATGTTTGGCTGTAATGGAACTGAACTTGGCAGTAATCCTCCAGCTGGAAAGTCCCCCTTTCTCATGGGCTCTTCCTGTTTTCTGCCTACTTCCTTGCTTTTTCACAGGAAGCTCTACGTTTCTCTGGCTGTGTTCACTTGCCTACTGATGTCATCCCTTATCATCTTCTTTCTATTCCCTCGATCCATCATGGTACAACCAGCCGGGCTAAGTTCTTCAGTGGTGGCCTTTACTGATCATGCCATCCTCCTCAATGTGACGGTACGTTCTACCTGGGTACCCTCTGGCTCATGTCAAGAGCTACAGTTCCTTAGCTAATTTTTTTCCAGCCTGTTGAGTACTTCACACTGGGGCAAATTGGGGCTGGCTGAATCATTGACCCTAATCCTATGATCTGCAAGGGGAGTATTGGGAACTTATTGAAAAGGCAGAGCCCGATTGGTATCAGAGCAGAGGAAAGAGCATGCTCTGGGTTGTAATCAGGGAAGGCAAGGCATCTTGAGTCCCAGAGGTTGAGAGACAGTACCAGATTATGGAAAAATGGAACAGTTTTGCATTTTAGGGAAAGTAGCCTTGATCTTTAGGCTGTTTAGTGATTTAAGAGAGTTTCTCATGGACTCTTCTCTCTGCAATCTAGGAACTGACATTTAAGGATGTCAGACTGTAGGGTTATCTCACTGTTGGCATTCAGACAGAATCTGCTTCTGGCCTGCCTTAGGGGATGGTTGGCTGACCTCATGTCTCTCTCTCACACATACACACACACACATTTTTATTTTCTTTTTAGAATGTCCTCAACATTACCAACAACTACTACTATCCCATCACTGTAACCCAGCTCAACATCAAGGTCCTGCACTTATTGCTTGTTGTGGGGCAGATGGAAGAAAGCATCCTTTTGCATATTGGCCCTTTGAGCAGTGAACAGGTGACTCGCATCCCCTACTGGCATCCCTCAAATTGGCTAACTCTGCCCACCAAGTGTCTCTTGGGGAAAGGTGGAGTATGATAGCTATGGCTGACAATACTTGTTTTATTGGCAGATATTCTATTCGGTAACCAGCAAGATAGCTGATGAAAACACATAGTGAGTATTGCCAACAAAACAACCCCCTCAAAACTTTTCCCCCTTACTCAGCAAAATGAGTTAACCATTAGGAAAGCATGCTAAGTAGTGATTTCCAATTGGAATGGGGTTTCTGTGTATTAAATTTTTCTTCTAAAAGAGATTAAGTGTTTTTTTGTTCATGAATGTGTTGTATGTCCAACCTGTGGCAGAGCCTTCTGGGCTCGTTTTGGTCTGACCAGCCACAGTTGGACACCCTGTACCTTAACTCCCAAAATTGTGATGTCATTTTGGTCCTCTCGGAGCATGAAAGACAACCACCAGAAGCAGTTCAAGAAGATTGTCCTGGGGAAAAATGTTTGTGTAAGCTGGAGGGTTTGTGCAAATGTTTTGAGGTACCTGGGGGAGGGGGAGCTTGCTGTTTACAAAGTCAAAGTCAGTTTCCTTCTTGGAGCTGGGGAGAAGGAGGGGAGCAGACATCCCCTGCCTTCAAGAGCCCTCTCTCATCTGCTTGCTGGTATCTTGGTTGGTGATATAATATATAAAAAATATAATATATAGCACATGATACAAAGGAGAAAAAGTCTGGAGAAGACTTGAAAAGCTAGGGACACATCCATTTCCTCTCCTTACAAGATACCCTAGTTACTATAAATAATAACCAGGACTGTGTCTTGTGTGTATGTGTGTGTGTGTCTGTGTCTGTGTGTGTGTGTCTGTGTATCTGTCTTAATCTCTCAGCAACATCTGTACCTGGTTGAAAATCAAAGTCCATAATGTACTTCAGCACATACAGTAAGTATTGAGTGGGGCTTCAAGGACTTTGCCTCACTTCCCCCTGGCTCCTCCCCGCCCCCTCCTAGTCTTCACCCTAGCTTTCGGATGGAGAGCTCTCTGGCCGGGAAGTGCCTGGGGGGAGGATGCCTGGGATTTTAAGGTGCCCTTTGGATAGAAGACCCCAGATACCTTTCTAGCCTTAGTTTTGCTCTTAAAAGATACATACAGCAAGTGTTGTCTTCTTTGATGCCCAGTGGTTTATTGAAAGCTAGAATGGGGGAGATTGAGTTGTTGCTGTCCCAAGGTTCTCTTGAGAGCCCCGGGGTTGGTTGGCAGGGTCCCCTGAATGGCAAGGAGAGCACAAGTTAGGTGGAGGTGTCCTCAGAAGCCCAAAATAACAGGCCAGGCTCCTCCTGGAGGTAAAAGACTTCCTGCCCAACATGACATAATAGTCTTATTCCTCTCTAGGGGCACCCTGACCTGCTCCTACCTGAGTCATACGGAACAACTGGCTTTCCAGAGCTACGACTATGTGGACTGCCGGGGGAATACCTCGCTCCCTCACTCACTGGTGCCTCACCCACCATGATGTTGCCTGCTGTCCACAGCTCCCTGACCTCCTGCCTTCCTCTTACTCCCTCTGCCAAAGGACTGTATTCCATTGATAATTATTATTTTGTCCATGAATGAAGAAGCCCAGCTTTGTTTTCCCTTCCCCACCCCCTGGATTTCCTGTGGAAAGGAGGCTGTGGTAGTGCTGGGAGCTGCTAACAGTAATCCTGACCTGTCTGAAGGGCCTCTCACCTGACCAAATGGTACCCAAGAAAACAGGCTGGTCTAGGGCTTTCTCCATTTTAGGGTCTCTGTCCTGCGTGGTGCCTCCTTACCCTGCTCCCCCACAGAGGTTCTCCCCAACATTTTTTTAACTAAAATTTTGCACTGAGATGAAAATATGATTAATAGGTTCTTAGTTGAATGTGGAGACAGTTGTGGTTTAATGTGACTTTTTTCTCTTTTTAGCATGTGCACTTTCAATTTGTGCCTTCCTGCTAAGTGTGAGGAAGGACTTTGGGGTCTGCTACACCTCAGACTATGGGGTATTAGGGAGCCCCTTTCTTTGTGATGGAATCATGTGCCTATTAAAAAGTCTGGGTAATGGATCTTGGGAAAAGTTAAGGCAGAAAATATGGTCATGTGTTGGTAGTTATATCCTGGGCCTGTATTTGCTGGGTTGCCTCATTTGAGACCCTCTGAGTTTTCTTACTGTTAACCCTTGCCCTGTGTCCCTGGAGCATGTGCTAGAAACCCCTGAGTACTGAATCATGTGAGAGGATTTAAAGAGAATACAGCCAGAATCTGTCTTGCCCCTCGTACTTTGTACTCTGCCATCAGAGGAGGAGAGCTGGCCGGTTCCTCTGAACTCTGAGGGGGGCAGAGCTGATGGATTTTACACAGGCCACTGGTTCCTAACTGCCCAGTGTTCCTCACTAGTTCTCTCTAGTTCAGCTAACACTCCTCCCCTGCTTTGTGAAAACAGCCATATTCACTCCCTTGGAAGCAGGTGATGAGAGTCAGTAGTAAAGGCTCAGGGACAAGGGCTCCACAAAGGAATACAGGGAAGGCAGAGCCTCCACAGCTTTTGAACCAATATTGGAAAGGGGAGGCCTCCCAGGGCCCAACAAGCAAGCAGGTCTGTGATCTCCTTCAAGGTTCTCTCACTTTTGTTTGAGAGACTAAACTTCAGTGGTGGAGAGGGGAGTTTTACTGCCACTAACTAGCCCTGACCTCTTACCTGAATCTGCCAAGGAGAGAAAGGACGTCATGATTTTGATATTTTTTTTCTTTTTCTTCAAAATGGATTTGCCAGATCATGAGGCAGGACACAAGGAACTATTGAAGACAATCTCTCTTCTCAGGAATGTCTGAGTTGGTCCCTGCCTTATGTCAGGGCTTCAAGCTTTTCCAGACACTTTTTGATATTATGACGTCGGGGGGGAGGCTGGGGGAGTAGGGAAAGGGGGATTTATCCTTGTCCTTTCCTTCTTTTTGTTGTGAAGCCAGAACTAAGCCTAAAATAAACCCCTAAGACTAACCTGTAAGTCAAGGCTTTTTCTGTGTTGCTTTCTTGGCAAGGAGAGAGGCTACTGACCCACCTCAGACCGGGGAAAGCTTCCCTCAGCTCCCCTCCAGGCCTAGCCGGCTTATCTGACCCAGACCCAAAAAAGTGCCCCAAAAAAGTACACACCTAGGCCCTTGTCCTTCATCCCCTAGTGCCTTTTAACATTGGAAAAGAAAATGTGCTAGTGCAATGCCTTTCTCCTCTCTCCCTACTCCATTACATGCCTCAGAAAGCCCCAACCAAGTCACTTGCTAGCCCAGTCCCACAACCTGCCCAGGATCTTTGTAAGAAAAATGTGCACTTTAGACTGCCCTGTAAAGGTTAAGACCTAGATGTGCTTTGGGGGTAGCAGATTCAGAGATGGTTTGAGGACCACCAGGTGAAGCTCCCCAAAGTCTAATTATCCTGGTTGGTTTTGTTTGCTGGACAGGAAGGAGCAGCATTCCAAACTTCCTTCTAGTCCTTCCCAATGTTCCATGTACATCCAGCAAGAGTCTTTTTTTTTTTTTTTTTTTTTTGTCAGTTCAAGAACAATCTCCTTTTTTTTATTGATGCATGCCATTATCCTCAGTGTTGGGGGAAAGATTTGTTAAGGGAAAGTTTTAGATGCCAACTTTATCGATTACTGATTGATCTCCTGATGAACAACAGTGTGAGGCTGGATCCTCTCTCCACTACCACTGCTGGACATACTCCATAGCCTGAGGGAGGGGAGAGGGAAGGAATGGAGCAGGCAAGCAAAAGTTAGGCACTTACTGAGCTCGATGAAGGGCCTAGCTAGGGTTTGACTTGGAGTCAGGAAAATGCAAGTTTGAATTCTGCCTAAGATATTCCTGTGATTCAGGGCACGGTTGTAACCTTTATATCTACCTCGATTTCTTCATCTGTAAAATGGATTAAATAGTAGCACCTAATCACAACATTGATTTCTGTTTCCTCATCTGTAAAATTAGGTTAATAATAGCACTTCCCTCCTTGGGTTGTGACAGGTGGTGCAGTGGATAGAGCCCTGGGCTTGGAGTCAGGAAGGCCTGGATTCAAATCCAGATTCTTCAGACAATTTCTAGTTGTGTGATCCTGGGCAAGTCACTTAATCCTGTGTTTGCCTCAGTTTCCTTATCTGTAAAATGAGCCGGAGAAGGAAATGGCAAACCACTGAAGGAAAAAAACAATCCTGTACGGAGTGTACTGAGGTTCAAGTGAGATGATAATTATAAAACACCTGTTTTTTTCTTGTTTCTATTTTCTCTTTTTTTTTTTGGTCTAGTATAAAGTTATTAATTATCCCATTCTTTTGCATCCAGTTCTTGAGTGTTTCTCTACTATGCTCCTTTTGTCCCACCCACCAATTTGCCCAACTATCACTTGTCTTGAGCTTTCTTTGTGGCTGCATTACATCCCCTGTCTAGAATTTGGGATAAAAGAAAGAGGGAATTGTCTATACTCACTGCCTTCCCCTTTCCTTACACCGCCTTACACTTACACTCCAGTCAGGCACCAATTTTATATATATATATGTGTGTGTGTGTGTGTGTGTGTGTGTACATATATATACATATATATAAAATACACATGTATATTTAATATTTTGTTTTTTGTCACCCCTTCCCTTCTCTCTCACCCAGAAAGCCGGCTTTTATAATAGATAATTTAAAAAGTGGAGGGGAAAAAAAGCAATTCAGCAAATCTGATTATCACACCAACTTAGTATTAACGCTGTGGTATTCCACATTTTTCAAAGTGAGGGTGACATGGGGTGGATTTTTCTTCAGAGCCAAGATTGGTCATGATAATTACACGTTTTTATAGATGCGGGGCATTTCGTCAGGCCTTGTTCTTTCTGCCATATTCAACACATTTGATCATTCCTCAAAACCTGGCACCCTTCCCTTGAATTCTTCCAATTCCCCAGCTGAAGGCAATTAGTCCCCACCTTTTGTTGTAATCTCCACCTACAAATTTAAATTAAACTCATGTGGTTCTGGCACCAACCTGGCTCAGGGACTAACCCTAGGGGCAGGATATAATTAGGTAATTAGAAAATAATGTTAAAATCCAGCTCCGCTACCTATTGTCAGTGTGGCTTTGAGTAAGTAGAGGCAATCTCCAGGGGGATGAAATAGGGCAGGATCATGGGTACATATACATGTAGAGTGGTGGGGTCTTGGAGAAGCGTCTCAACCCTCCTCCCATGTCAATCTCTTTGGATCACAGCTGGAAGGGGCCTTAAAAGCCTTAGTCCTACCCTCCACAATTTTTACCTCTCCCTCACATGGTTAACACAATCCCTGAATGACTCCCCAAATCTCGGGTTCTTGCTGCTGCTGCTGAGTTCCAGTCCTGCCATCTTCAACTAACAGTTGGACATTTCCACCTGGATGTCCTGCTATCTTTTCAAATGTTCCTAAAACTGAACTAGTCATTTTTTTGCCCAAATTAGCTTTCTTCCTATTTCCCATTTTCCCTTTCCTTTTTCCTTACCTTTCCCTTCCTTTCCTTCCCTTCCCCTTCCTTTCCTTTCTCTAACTTTCCTTTCCTTTCCCTAACTTTCCTTTCCTTTCTTTTTCCTTCCCCTTTCCCTTTCCTTCCCTCTTTCCTTTCCTCCCCTTGCTTTTTGCCTTTTTCCCTTTCCTTTTCCCTCTCATCTCTCCTTTCCTCTTTCCTTTCCTTTCTGCTTCCCTTTCCTCTTTCATTTCTTCCATCCTTCCCTCCTTCCCTCCCTCCTTTCTTCCCTCTCTCCCTTCCTTTCCTTTCTTCCCCCCTCCCTCCCTTCCCATTCTTCCTCCCTCCTTCCCATTTTCCCTTCCTTCTTCCCTCCCTCCCTTTTTCCCTTCCTCTTCCCCTCCCTCCTTCCCTTCCCCCCTTCCCTCCCCCTTCTCCTTCCCTCCCTTCCCTCCCTTCCCTCCCTCTCTCCTTCCCTCTCTTCTTCCCTTCTTCCTCCTTCCTTCCTTCCTTCCTTCCTTCCTTCCTTCCTTCCTTCCTTCC
>JAJPUD010027508.1:0-15502 GCA_023553655.1 Myrmecobius fasciatus | reverse complement strand
TGTCTCCATTCAATTTTCTCCAAAGATCTATCATACCTAACTTTTCTAACAATTGATTTACCTCTCTTGTTTCTTTCTTATTTATTTTGTGGTTTGATTTATCTAATTCTGACAGAGTCAGGTTGAGGTCCCCCACTAGTATAGTTTGGCTGTCTATTTCTTCTTGCATCTCTCTTAATTTCTCCCCTAGGAATTTGGATGCTATACCACTTGGTGCATATATATTTAGTATCGATATTGCTACATTATCTATGGTACCCTTTAATAAAGTATAGTTTCCTTCCTTATCTCTTTTGATTATATCTATCTTTGCTTTTACTTGATCTGAGATAAGGATTGCTACCCCTGCATTTTTTTTGGTCATCTAAAGCATAATAAGTTCTGCTCCAGCCTTTTACCTCCATCCTATATGTGTCACTATGCTTTAGATGTGTTTCTTGTAGACACCATAGTCTGGGATTCTGGTTTTTAATCCAGTTTCCTATCTACTTCTGCTATATGGGAGATTTCATCCCATTCACATTCACAGTTCCAATAACGAATTCTTTATTTCCTGCCATCTTATTTACCCAAGTTATGTTTTTTCCCTTTCCTTTCCCCTTTCTCCCTTCCCCCCTCCTCAGTATTTTGCTTTAGATGACCCCTTGCCCAAGCAATCCTCCCTCCTTTAGAGCCCCTCCCCCTTTTTTTACTCCTTTCCATTGATTCTTCTATTTCCCCTTCTATTAGTTTATCCCTTTCTTTTCCTCCTTTCCCTCCCACTTCCCTATAAGGAAGGACAAGTTTCTCTGTGAAACTAAGAGTGTCTGATATACACTTTTAGAGTCAAATCTGATTAGAGTAATATTTACACAATGCTTATCTCCCTCCTTTCTTTCCTTAAATTATATTAGGTTTTCTTTGCCTCTTCATGAGATTTTATCTTATTTTTACCTCCTTTTTTTAAATCATATTTTACCACTTTTCCCTCTTTTCCCCAGTATGATAACCATTCCCCCTCTAGTTTTCTTTTTCATAGTATCGAAGTAATATCTAATTATACCCCCAATCTTTAAGTATCCCTATAGTAGAAATAAAGTTCTCAAGAGTCCTTTCCTTTTTACCTTTTTATGCTTCTCTTGAGTTCTGTATTTGGAGGTCAATTTTTTTGTTCAGAGCTGGTCTTTTCATTAGAAATAATTGAAATTCACCTACATCATTAAATGACCATCTTCTTCTCTGGAGGATAATGCTCATTCTAGCTGAATAGGTCATTCTTGACTGTAATCCAAGGTCCTTTGCCTTTCGGGATATCTGGTTCCAAGCCCTTCGAGCTTTCAATGTGGAGGCTGACAGATTGTGTGTGATTCTAATTATACATCCTTGGTATCTGAATTGTTTTTTTCCAGCTGCTAGCAAACTCTTTTTCTTGTTGAGATAGTCCTGAAATTTAACCACAATATTCCTTGGGGTTTTAATTTTGGGTCTCTTTAAGGTGTTGATCAGTGAATTCTTTCAATGGTGATTTTGCCTTCGGATTCTACAATTTCAGGGCAGTTTTCTTTCAGGATTTCCTGGAAGATAGTGTTTAGATTTTTTTTTCCTCGTGGCTTTCATGAAGTCCAATAATCCTTACATTGTCTCTCCTAGATCTATTTTCCAAGTCAGTTGTTTTTTCCTGGGAGATATTTCCTATTTTCTTCTATTTTTTTTCTTTTTTTTGTTTTTTTTTTTAACTGATTGTTGATGTCTTATTGAGTCATTCACTTGCATTTGTTCAATTCTTATTTTTAAAATATTGTTTTCTTCAGTTACCTTTTTTTAGCTGCTTTTGTAACTGGCCAATTGAATTGTTTTGTTCATTGCACTCTTTTTCCAATTCACCAGTTTTATTTTTCAATAAATTGGTGTCTTTTTCATATCTCTTTTGCAGGGTATTATATCCTTCTTGTAGGGCATTAAATCCTTCTTTCATTGATCTCAGTTTATTTTCCCATTTATCATCCAGCTCTTTTTTGAGATTCTTTATGCAATCTTCCAGAAAGGCTTTTTGAAAAGGGCACCAGGTTATATCTCCCTTGATGACTTCCTCTGGATTTTCTTTGTCTACAGGAACCTCAATATCTGCGGTCTGCCTTTCTTTCTCTCCATTAAAGCTTGGGGTCTGTGTAAAGCAGAGAAGCAGTGGCTAACTGTGGTAGTTTGCCCTGGGGCAATTCCGCTAATTAACCTCAGTTGCCAGGCAGGTTGGGCTAGGACCTTGCATTTGCAATGTGTTACAAAGTGGCTTTTACAAAAGGCAGATCTGCCAGAGCACCTGCCCACAATCAGGGCAGGTTCTGAGTGCCTAAGAAACACTCACCAGCTGTTTTGAGTTTCTGCCATGCTGAACCCCACCCAGTTTCCTGCCCTGTCTCCCAGAAGCCAGGCAAACTCCTCGCCCCCCATGCCTGACTGAAACAGACCTCTATGAAGTTCTTCAAAGGTAACTTCAGCAAGCAGAATTTCTTAGTCCAAATATTTCTGGCTTCGTTGACTTAAAGATCAGTTCAGATTCTTATTTTACTGTTGATTTGAGAGAAGGTCAGAGGAGGACACAGAGAGTTGTTCATTCCGCCATCTTGGCTCTGCCCACTCCAAGTTCTTTAATCTTAATCCTTAATCCTTGGTTCCCATATTTTCTATCTTAACTTCTTCCCTCTTCATCTTTCCATCTAGGTCAAGGCTTTAATTAAAATCACTATGCAGATTACTCAACTTCTTTCTACCAGATCCAATCTCTTCTCAACAGATTCATTCCATATTTCCAACTATATGCTACATATCCCTATTTGAAAGTTCCAAAATGATCTCAAACTCAACAGTCCCCAAATTGAATTTATAATCTTTCTGTATTAAGTAAAAAATAATAATCTCTATACCATCAAATTGATGTGTTTTAATCAAGAATTTATTTGAAAATAAATATGTTAAATAAATTGTAAAATGATATACACATATAAGAGGTTATACTATAATGTATTAGAAAGAAGATATAGAAGTCAGAAAATATGACTATGAATCCTGGATTGCATGATGACTAGCTATGTGACAGTGGATAAATCATTTAACCACTAATAACTTCTAATAAGCATGAACTTCTTCATCCATAAAACAAGAATAACACATGTTTTTATTGCCAACTATATAAAACTATTGGGAGAGAAATGTAGTAGAAATTGCAAAATAATCAGTAGGTGGAACCTTCTATTTTCATCACCATAACTATCAAAGCTTTGGGAATTATAGGGGGAAAGTTGGAAAAGACCCTCCTAGATCTTGTGTGAGGGTACTGATAACATTTTGAGCATTGATGATAACAATATGACTTACTTAAAAAGGGCATTGTGTGCATTGTCTCATTTGGGCCTCATAGTAATCTTGTGGAAAAGGTAGTAAAAATGTTATTCTTCCCATTTTCTTTTTTAAAACTTTTTATTTTCAAATCATATGTATAATTTTCAACACTCACCCCAGCAAAACCTTGTTTTTGATTTTTTTTTCTTTCTCCTTTCTCCCACCTCCTTCCCTAGATGGCAAACAATGCAATATATTTTAAACATGTGCTATTCTTTTAAACATATTTCCCCAATTATCATGCTGCATAGGAAAAATCAGATCACAAAAGAAAAAAATAAGAAAAAAATGCAAGCAAACAACACCAACAAAGTGAAAATACTATTTTGTGATTCACACTCAGTGTCCACAGTCCTCTCTCTGCATACAAATAGCTTTCTCCATCACAAGACCATTGGAGCTGGCTGGAATCATCTCATTGTTGAAAAGAGGCAGGGCCATCAGGATTCATCACCATATAATCTTGTTGTTGCTTT
Source organism: Myrmecobius fasciatus (assembly GCA_023553655.1). Taxonomy (NCBI): domain Eukaryota; kingdom Metazoa; phylum Chordata; class Mammalia; order Dasyuromorphia; family Myrmecobiidae; genus Myrmecobius; species Myrmecobius fasciatus. Next base: position 11,651 of record JAJPUD010027508.1, on the reverse strand, counting down.
GTACCATTTTCTCTTGGTTCTACTAACTTCACTTAATATTGGTTCATATAAGTCTCTCCAGGCCTTTCTGAAATCATCCTACTGTGTCTCCACTTTCTAAAGAATCTTTCTGGGCCATAGAGAAGTTAAGTGGATTGATCTAAATCTCTTAACAAAGAAGCAGTGCCTTTGATTCATTTCTTATGCTCTTCATGTTCCATTTCATCATTATTCACAAACTATTGGCTAAGAATCCTTTTTGATCTGTGCTATCAATGGTACTGAAGCTTGTTCTGCTTCTGTTTTTCTTCATTTTTAATCAGTTTGTGCAATTGCTAACATAAATCATAGTATGTACCATAAGATGAGGTAAGGGGAAGGAGGAGGTATACTTCCCAAGATGAAAATTCTGCACCTTAGCGTTAAGTATTAGTATTCATAGATAATGATAAGAGCCTAAATATTATAATTATAGGAATTTATAACTTAAAAATGATTTAATATGAACTCTAATGAAGAAATGGAGGCCCAGAGTGAAGAGATGATTTGTTAAAGCTCACATGTCTCAAATGTGGTGGATCCAAGAATGGATGTTCATGAAATCCTCTATACTTTTGAGAGCAGCTGATTTGTTTTTACCACATAAGGAATTCTAGGAGACTTATTTAGATGAAATTTCCTCAGAAGCTCCCTTATTTTCATCATAAAATGCAGAACTTCTCCAAACACACACACACACACACAATTTGAATATTTGTTCCCAAATTCTGGCTAACTCAGAATGCCTTTCTTCCCAAAATCAAATTCATTCCCATTACAAACTCCCATTGTGGCAATATAAGTGCCTCAAATCATGAAAGTTGCTTTAACTTGTATTTATCATAAAAGGAAAGAAAATCTATTAACATTATTTTAGGAATTAAGATGAGAGGGGAATACTGAGAATTCAGTCAATACACATCTATCTGAGCCATTACTAGAGGTGAAAAATAACTCTCAAGGGTGTCATGAAAAAAGGAGAAAAGAATTCCCTCTTCCTCCAGAAATTTTTCATGGATTGCACCATTCTCTTAAGTTTACAGATCCAGTCCAAAGACAAGTCACAAAATTATTCATGAGGATACTCTGAGGCTGTTCTATGGTGGGGGGGGGGATCTAAGCATGGTATCAAGTAAAATATTTTAATCTTGTCTTATCTCCATGTCCATATCTTCCTTTACTATTTAAAATTTATTATACCTATGATTATTACATCATTTCTACTGTAAATTGCTCAGAAGATCAAATCAATATATATTTCTGGGGTAGATCCAGTTTTTTTTAAATGTGAAGAATGTTAATGAATAAAGGAATATGGGAAGGATTAAAGAAGGTATGGTAACATTCCCAAGCACATCTGACAATTCTGCCTTTCTGCCTTTGTTCATGCAGTGGAAGAACACTTTAGTCCCTGCCAGTTCACTTCATCTGCATTGTCATATTCATTTTATTTAAAGAGAGAACACACAGAAGGTAGTGATAGAAATGTGGCTTTTGATGGTAAAACACAAAAGATGAATTGGAATAAAATGTCTAGGATTGAGAAATAACACTATATTTCTAGGAATTGATGTTTCTCTTCCCTCCAAGATGTCTTGATGGGATTGGCACAGCTAGGGAGTTTATAGTATATCAGGTAACTTTCCGAGGCTCTCACTCTAATGCAAGAATAGAGAAGTAAATTAACCTGAGATTTGGGAGGAACAAAAAGTAGAGGAGGAGAAGTTGCAAAGAGAGAGAAGGAAAGAAGATGAGAAGGAAAATGGAAAGAAAAAAAGGAAAGAAATGAAGGAGGGAGAGAGAAAGGAAGGAAAGATATGCTGTGATCCATATTCAATCCCCACTGTTCTCTTTCTGGATGCAGACTGCTCTCTCCAACACATCTATTGGAATTGGCCTCAATCACCTCATTGTTGAAAAGAGTCAAGTCCATCACAGTTAATTACTGAATAGTCTTGTTATTGTGTACAGTATTTTTGGGGTTTTGGTACTCACTTCACTTGGTATCAGTTCATGTAAGTCTCTCCAGGCTTTTCTGAAATCATCTTGCTGATCATGTCATACAACAATAATATTCCATAACATTTATATACTTATTCAATCAGTCCCCAACTGATGGGCATCCACTTAGTTTCCAGTTCCTTACCACTACAAAATGGGATGTCAAACATTCCTACATTCAAGTCCAATTCTCTGTTCATTGTGTTTTGCTCTCTCTCATATTTTTAGAGTACCTACCTACAAATTTCATGGAACTTACTAAAAATAGTTGAATAGATTTTTTCATTGTACATTTGAAAAAAAACTCAGATCATTCAACTGATGTTATATATTTTCATAAAGGGTGAGGCATGTAGATGCTGTTTGGTGGAACACTGATTTCTTTGAGGTTTCAGAATACACTGATTGAGTCCTCAAGGAATTATAGAATTTTGGAATTGAAAAGGTCTTTAGTGGTCATCCCCATTATGATAAATTTCTAATAAGTGGTGACTCATAACCTCCTAAAGCTGTTGATGAAGGCTTTTCTCTGCTCATAGTTTAGGGAAAATATTATGTTGTTTATCCTTTTTCCCCCTCCTCTCCTGCTCCCCTCTTTTGCTTAACAACAGAGCTTAATCCTGAAAGGATTAGGGTCACAGTTTTGTTCAGCATGCAAAATGTACTCTAATTTATCTCCTATTGAAGATTTTCTAGAGTAAAAATTGAATTGCAAATTGTTCCTTCAAAGTTATGAGCTTTAGTGCTTTATTAATTTTGCTTCTAAAATAAATCATTTTTGATAAGACACAATAGAGAGACAAAAAGAAATACATACAGAAAGCCAGCGAAGAAAGAGACAACATCATTACTCTGACTCTCCCAGCTATACTCTTCTGTCCTGAATCAGAGCTCTGTCTTCCTCTCCCTCCTATCAACACAATAAGTTCTGTAGGTACATTATTAAGACCAGTTAGGAATATTAGCCCAGAGGCTTTGGTTCTCCCTGCTTTTATCTGCAGCCTGCAGGCAGCCTCAGAATGGGAGAGAGGCTGATGCCCTCATTAGGGCCATTGGCAGCATATACTGCCTTCCTACTCCCACAGCATAACTATTCTGCCTCTCTGTGTGGACAGTGCCAGACCCAGAATCAATTAAAAGAAAGAATCATTTCCCCATTCTTATCACCAGAGGAAAAGTGCTCAAAATTATTTTTAGAGGAAATAAAAATGAGGAATGTCCTACAGCATAAAGCAGTAAATTCAGAAGTGATATAGACAGCAATTGGTTGGGGGGGGATCCCTAAAGCCATCCAAAGGCCAGATTATTGCTTCAGCAAAAAAAAAGGCAAATGGGACACTTAGTATACTGAAAGAGACAAGACACTGTAGAATTCACTATTCAAAGCTCCAGAACATACTGATGAATACAATCTATCATTTTTATTTTTAAAAGTCTAGCCTATTACTTATCAACCTGAAGCTTAGTTATACCATCATTATCAGGGTAAAGTCACAATTTTTTTTTTAATCTCATCAGTTCTCAAAATTTGCATTTTTTTTTTAGTGTATGTAAAATTCATTTATACAAAACTAAAACTATTATCAGATAATAGAATTTTTAAATAATTAACCCATTCCTCTCCATATCTTATGTAATCATCTAATGATAGTTTTCTGCATAGCTATTCCATATACAAATGCTTTCATACAAAAGTCTATATATTCATTTTTAAGTATTTATTTTGATCATAGACATCCACCTATATTCAATAATAGTATTAGTCAAATAGAAGGTTAGAAATCACATACTCTAAAATTCACTCATTTTTAAGGGAAAAAACTGATGAATAGAAACATTAATATTTCTCCTATAATTGCATGCTAGTTAATGCCAGAGCAGCAATCAAAATCCTCACTCTTCTAAGTCTTAGCATCATTGATTGTCCATCCTTTGAGGAACAAATATAGATTTTGGATTTTCATTTCACAGTATCTCAATATATTTTTTTGGCTTCTCTGAGATCACTCAGGGTGGAATTAGAATCTAAGATTTCTGACTCACATAGCTCATTGTTCTTTCAACTACAACATGGTGTTATCTCTTTACCTATCTTATAATTGTGAAGCTGAGCTTTATACCGAAGCACAACTTTATAAGTTTTGCTTCATGCATTACATATTATTAAATGTACTCTAACAAAAGAAATAAAACAGACCTCTATTTATTTATTATGCTACTTATAAAACATTAATAATACATATTGATTAATCTAGAGAAGATAAGGATTCAAATATGAAAATTTCCTAGAAAACTCTTCCGGGGAGTTATTATTATCTCTTGCTGAGAGCCCAATTCCATATTAAATTGGGTGAAGTTATACTTTTCCATCATAGAGGTGACCATCTTGCAATTAGAAACATGGTAGAAATTGTTCAATCTCAACAGCCAAGAAAAATGGTTCAAAAATTAGATCTAGGATAAAGAGAAACTTAAGTTCCATTTTTCACTAACATTAGAAGGGGAAAAGAAACAAACAAAAATAGGTTTTTATTTATAAAACTCAAAAGATAGAACAGCATGCAAAGTAAACACACACACACACACACACACACACACACACACATATACACACAGATGCATATACAAATATACCAAAGGAAAAAAATGCAAGCCAAATTTCAATGGTTTCTTTTCCTAATCTTTTCAGGAAATTATTGTGTCCTCTCCTAGGCTCATCCTCCACACACAGCTGCCACATTCATAGTTTTAAATTAATCATATTACTATCCAGCTCAAGAATTCTAATTGTTCCTTGTTGTCTCTAGAATAAAATATAAATTCCTCATTTTGGCTTCTAAACTCTTTCTCAATCTGGCACTGAGCTCCTTTATCAAGCTTAAGCTTTGTCACACAGTCTACCTTTGAGCCAAACTGACCTACTTGTTGATATCCTTACATAAAAATTCATCCTCCAGTGTCATGTCATTCGTGCTTACTAGGCCCTTGTGTAGTATCAATGTGTGGTATCAACCTAGGGACTATCATGTCATAAAAAGAATCTTCTAAGGACCACATATTGAATTAGAAAAACATATAGTAATATTATGTATGTTGCTATAACTATTTTATCAAATATTTCCCAATTAGTTTAATATGGTTTAAGCCACAATTAGAAGCCACTTATAGAATCCAAAATTTAATTAAAGAGGCATCTGCAAGAAACAAAAGGTAACATATCATCTCTTAGACACACACACACACACATGCAATTTTTAGATTCTTTTCTTTTGAAACTTATTAGATTTCTTTTTAAAGGAATATTTAATTTATTGTTAAACATGCATGTTGTTTTCCACAAATAAAATGTAATTTCCTTGAGGGTAAGGATTGTTTGATTTTTATTTTTAAAAGTACACAATATTGTAGAACATCAATTTTCTTACTTATAAAGTTGGCGTATTTTCAACTACACAGTTTACCTCTCATAATTTCTGTGTGATAAGTGAATGAAATTCACGTTTAAGTTGTAAATCATTATATATATATATATATATATATATATATATATATATATATATATATATAATGTACATATGTATATGTCAAACTTTTTTATTCTAGGTGAAAATGATGATTGAGAATAATAAAATTAATGAAGAGAGATTTATGAAACCTCTTTCCCATCTTTCATGACTTATGATATATATCTGTGCATATGATAAATATATATATACATAAATATATATATAATAAGTACATAAATGTTTTTATTCAGCTATATGAAAACTCATAATATAATAAAAAAAGAAGAGCCTTATGTTTCTTTCCTGTACAATAAAGATAATGATTTCTTTACTGGCTCTATATCTGGATTTTTATAAGGTTCAAATATAGACATACATGCATATACACATATACACCAAAGCATGGATGTTTATACCCACATACATATATAAGCACATATGTATGTACATTTAACAATATTTTTAAAATATTGAGTGCTACACAAATTTAAGGCATTATCATTAGGGATGAAAATGAGAATAATGATCATATCTATTGTAAAATATATTTATTTAGTATATGTAAAGATTTTCATTGTTTGCTTCCCATATTTAATGACATAAAATAATGTGGAATGTCACTGTTACAAATACAAAGAAAACTTCAATTGTTAAAATGCATAATCAAATTTAACAAAAAGAAATGAAGGTTACTCTGCAAACTATTATATCAATTTAATTTTGTTTTTAGAATAAAGGTTTATTTGGATAAGAAAAAAAGCATCATATTAAATTTGTTTTTTCAGAATAATTACGAAATTTGAAATATTCAGCTAGCCTAGCCTTGAAATTTACTGTTAGAGACATACCTTTTTTATATCTTTCTCTATCTAATATTTAACTGAAAGTCTCTGATTCTCAGAGTGGCATCATATAACAAGAAGACATGTCTCTCTGGCATATTAACAGGTTTTTCCCCCAGATATTACAAGAGCATCTGTCTCACAATCCCTTCCCTAAACCACACAGAGTGACATCAATTGGCAATTTTCTCATTACCTTCTGCTGAAGATTTTGCAAACTATGGACCTAAAATTTATTTCTGAAGCACTTTTTGGAATTTTTAACAACAGATGCATACAGTAGAGAACTTTGGGTAAGCATAGAAATTACACTTGAGGAAAAATCATGTTACATAAATCTGGACAATAGATTCCTGAACACATTTTTTTTGCAATAATAGTAAAGTTAAGAGAATGAAGAATTCAAAGAAGGTCCTGTCAGTTCTCAGTGTCTAGCACATGAACACCTAGTAAATGCTTACTGGCTGAAAAGGAAATGGGTCTTCAGCTAAATTGCTTTGGAATAAAGAAAAATGAATATCTATTTAATTGACAAAAAAATCTCAGTCAATATATTGTATAAAATATTACCACATCACAGAGCAATGTGTGGTATCAACCTAGGGATTATCATATTATAAAAAGAATCTTCTAAGGAGCATATATTGAATTAGAAAAACACATAGTAATATTATGAATCTTGTGTTGTATCTCTATTTTTCAAATATTTCCCAACTAGTTTTATATGGTTTAAGCCACAATTAGAAGGGACACATATTTTTCTATAGTATGAAATCTTAAAATGAGATATATATATATAATAGACTGTTTGTCTATCTATTCTTTCTGCCTGCATATCTATATGAGAGCCATGACTTCCTTGATATAGGGTGTTTACAATGAGAACACTTCTACAGATTGTCATCTACACTATTATTGAGAGGCTGTGTGTCATGCTCTAGGTCATGCAACCATTTGTAAGATGCTACAGTTATGTCTACATCTTCCTTACTTCAAGACCAGCTCTCTAGCTACCTTACCACAGCACTACACTGTGTGTATACATATGTATATGACTGTGTAACTCTTGGTGATTTACTGAGCCTTTCCAGTCCCTAACCAACTCTATAACATTATAAATTGCTTACAGGGAGGCTGATCTACATTGGGAAAAATGATTTCCTGTTTGATAGTTTCTTATCCAAATGAAATCATTTTGGCATAACTAATTCCCAGGTAAAAAAATTCCCTCTACTAATTCAGGTTAGCACATCCTCTGAAGATTGAAGCCTTAGAAAGCTCTAAAAACTCTTGAGAAGTTAGGTGCTGACCTATGTTGTTAGAAGGAATTTCCTCATCTGGGAGTTTCCTATAGCGCTGTGATTTTATTGACATATAGTAGTCCCATTGAGGAAGCTTCTTCTACCCTTGTAGTTATGCACATTTTCTTCAAGTTATGTCCTGGACGAGACTATTACATTTTCTGCGTCTCAATTTGCTAATGAATAAAAGAGTCTATAATATTCCTTTTAGATGCAAATCCTTTTTCCAACAATCTTATTATCTTATGACCAGTTGATTTCTAATATCTCTTCTGTCTTCAAATCTGATAGTAAATAAGACGTGACTTGACACTGTACCAAAAATACTTACGTCCTATTGATTCAATTACCACAGTGAAAGTAATAAAGTGATAGGCATATACATACATTTATAATCCAAGGATTTATTGAAAAGTCAAAAATTTTTAGGTTCAATAATGAAGTCAAATATCTTTAATTAGTATTGTATGTTCTACTAATTTTAATGGCTTTACTGATTAATATAACATATATATGATTATCTTAACAAGATGATAACAATGTGTGGCAAATTGAAACATACTTATGCCTGTTGTTTATTCAATAGATACCAGGAATAAATTTGATTGATTTTGTATAGATTTGAGTGTCCTTAAAAAATTCAGTATTTTGCTGTCATGTAGACGCTGTGGTTTTGTGTGTGTATGTGTGTGTGTGTGTATATGTGAAGCTTGCAACTGTTGGTAGAAACATAAAGAACTGTATGTTCACTTCTCTTTATTTATTTATTTTAATTAAAGTTTTTATTTACATAACATATGAGTTTTTTTAAGATTTAAACAGTATATTTATTTTTGTTTTACTTATTTAATATTTTCTCCCAGTTACATTCAAAACAAAAATATTCGTTTACATTTATTTCCAAAATTTTTGAGTTCTAGGTTATCTCTCTTATCTCAATTCACAATTAAGAAATCACTTGTGAAGTTATGCAAAGTATTTCAGCAAAAGTCAAGTTATGATTACAAAACATGGATCTCTCACCATAATGAAAATAAAAATTCTCAAGAAAAATAAAATTGAAAGAGGGACAGACAGAAAGATAGACAGACAGAGAAAGAGAGAGACAGAAAGAATGCTTCAATCTGTATTCAGACACAATCAGTTCTTTCTCTGGCTATACTTAGGATTTTTCATCTTAAATCCTTCAGAGTAGTTATGGATGATTTTACTACTGAGAATAACAAAGTCATTTGCAGCTGGTCATCCCAGAATACTGCGATTCCATTGTATATAGTACATATCACTTTGCTTGAGTCCATGGAGGACTTTCTAGTGTTATTTTTCTTCCTGAAAGCATCCTGCTCATCATTTACCATAGAAAAATAATATTCCATCATAAACACACACGAAAGTTTGTTGAACCATTCCCCAAATGATGGGTATTCCTTCAATTTCCATTTTTTTTACCCTTAGAAGAGAGTAGCTGTGAATATTTCTTGTACATATAGGACATTGTCCCTTTTTATTTTTTTTCAAATCTTTTTTGGTATTTGTGCCAAGTAGAGATATTCTTTTTTATTTTTTTATATTTATATTTTTATTTTTTATTAAAACTTTTTATTTGCCTAATATATTTATGGGTAGTTCCTCAGAATTATCATTACAAAGCTTTCGATTACATATTTTACCCCCCGTCTCCTCTCCTCCCCTAGATGGCAGGAAGTCCACTACATGTTAATAATGATAAAATACTTGAAAAGTTGTTTTGCAAGAAAAATCCTATCTACAAGAAAAAAACATAATCAGAGAAAGGAAAGAGCCATGTCCACCAGAGTTCATCATCATATAGTATAGTTGTTGCCATGTCTAATGATCTCCTGGTTCTGCTCGTTTCACTCAGCATCAGTTCATGCAAGTCTCTCCAGGCCTCTCTGAAATCCTCCTGCTGATCGTTTCTAACAGAGCAATAATATTCCATAACATCCATATACCATAATTTATTCAACCACTCTCCAATTGATGGGCAGCCATTCAGTTTCCAGTTTCTAGCCACTACAAAAAGAGCTGCCACAAACATCCTTGTACATGTGAGACCCTTTCCCTCCTCTAAGGTCTCTTTGGGATATAAGCCCAATAGAAACCCTGCTGGGTCAAAGGGTATGCACAGTTTGATAACTTTTTGAGCATAGCTCCAAATTGTTCTCCAGAATGGTTGGATCCGTTCACGTTTCCACCAAAAATGTATTACTGTCCCAGCTTTCCCACATCCCCTCCAGCATTCATCATTATCTTTTCCTGTCATTTTAGCCAATCTGACAGGTGTGTAGTGGTACCTCAGAGTTTTCTTAATTTGCATTTCTCTGATCAATAGTGATTTGGAGCAACTTTTCATATGACTAGAAATGGTTTTAATTTCTTCATCTGAAAACTCTCTGTTCATATCCTTTGACCATTTATCTATTGAAGAGTGGCTTGAATTCTTATAAATATGAGATAATTCTCTATATATTTTAGAAATGAGTCCTTTAGGTAAATGGGTCTTCCTTCCGGGCATGGAGCCATGGTGGCAGAGATCAGACAGGAGTCTCTGTAACCTCCTCTAACCTCCCCTCAAACTAACAACATATGAAGCCTCTAGACTGATTCTGAAGCAAAAAAAAATCCACAATATCTGCAGAACAACACGATTCTAGAAGAAGACACCCTGGAAGAACCTCAAAACAGGTCTGTTTTAATGGGGCAGGGGGGTGGTTTACTGAACACAGACTGCAACGCAGGGAGACCAGGGCAGGGAGGTGGAGCAGGGAGCTGGAACAGGCGTCGGAACAGGAGTGGGAGCATTGTGCTTTTCACACACCTGGGAGTCTTCTGCGGGCCTCTTGGAACAATCTGTCCTGATTGTGCGCAGGTGGTTTGGAGGGTCTGCCTTTTGAGGGGGATAGATTGTGAACCACTGAACCCCTGATGAGCATCAGAACTAGCTGCCATTACACAGCACTTTAAAGCAATCAATCTAACAACAGGATTGATCGGCACCAGAAATAATTCAATCAGCAGAACTGCCCCAGGTTGAACTAAAGCAGAACTGCCCAGCACCTGACATAATTCAATCAGCAGAACTGCCCAGTTCCTGAAATAACTCAATCAGCAGAACTGCCCCAGGGCAAATTAAAGCAGCTATCCCACCTTTGCCCTAAACAGACCTCACACCTTTAAAAAAATGAATAAAAAACCAAAAAGGGCTCTCACCATAGACAACTTTTATGGAGAGAGGGAAAAACAGACCTCAAATCCTGAGGCCCCTAAAGGTAAAGCAACTCCAGAAAAAGCCCCAAAGAGAGACATAAATTGGTCTCCATGTCACAAGGCTTTCTTTGAAGATTGCATAAAAAATCTTAAAAGAGAGTTAGAACAAACATGTGGAAATGAAATGAGATCACTGCAAAATAAAATAGAAAAAATGGAAAAAGAATGCAATGAAGAAAAAAATGTAATTGGTCAATTTCAAAAGGAACTAAAAACAGTAACTGAAGAAAATAAGACATTAAAAATTAGAATCAAACAATTGCAAATGAATGACTCATCAAGACTTCAAGAATCAATTGAACAAAAACAAAAAAATGAAAAGATAGAGAAAAACATGAAATATCTCCTAGGAAAAACAACTGACCTGGAAAATAGATCTAGGAGAGACAATCTAAGGATTATAGGGCTTCCTGAAAGCCATGATGAAAAAAAGAACCTAGACACTAACTTCCAGGAAATCATAAAAAAACTACCCTAATATTTTAGACCCAGAAGGCAAAATACTCCTTGAAACAATCCACTGATCACCTCCTGAAAGAAACCCAAAAATTAAGTCCTCCAGAAATATCGTGGCTAAATTCCAGAACTATCATACCAAGGAAAAGATATTACAAGAAGCCAGAAAGAAACAATTTAAATATCGGGGAGCTACAATTAGGATCACACAGGACCTAGCAGCTTCTACTTTGAAGGAT
>JAJPUD010027507.1:0-15503 GCA_023553655.1 Myrmecobius fasciatus | reverse complement strand
TTTTCTTAACTGTAGCTTGCTTAGGGGTGGAGAAGATGAAAAGAGGAAAAAAGAATAAAGTAAATAAGGTAAGTAGCAGAGAAACAAATAACAATTTACAAGGAAGTAAAGAAAAAATGGGCATTCATATATACACTTTCTTGATCTAGTAATTTGTTGTTATATGTTTTGAATCCTTCCTGATGTTCTGCTGGGCACACGACAGTGTTCTCTTTGGTTTTGCTTTACGTTGTTTTGCATTCTTTTTCTGTTTTTGTTTTTTTCTTACTCTGTTTTTTCAAATAAAATAAATAACATACAAAAAAAAGGTCACAGTAGGCAAAAAAGTGGTGCTTCTGAATTATCTTTCCTAAGAGTAATGCAAGTTTTAATGTTCTAACGACTTTTTTTTCAGGGAAGTAAGAAAAATTGAAGGATATTGTTTTGGAAACCTGCCAACTCTTATTGACCTGACAGACTGTAATGGCCTTTCTCATGAGACCAAGTACAGAGAGATGCTCTCAGAGTAAACACTGACCCAGCCACTCATGTTTATTCTTTTATTGCTCTCCAAAGTGTGTTGTTTGCCCCACTATGCTGGAGGTTGGACCCTTCATTTGGAGATGAGAAAAACCTAAAGAATGATTTATTGCCCTAAGATTTCATTAATTAAAATTTGGTCAGTCTTGTGGGAAAGAAGATAGCTTTTAAAATTTCTTCAATCTTAGGAACTTCAGCTTCTAAACATACCTAGTTTGCAGGCTGAGAATTCATGGGTGTTTTGCATGACTGCACATGTGTAATCTATATCAAATTGCTTACTTTCTCAGGGAACAGAAGGAAGACAGTTTGGAACTCAAAATAAAAAAAAATGAATGTTGAAAATTTTTGTTTACATGTAATTGAGAAAGAAATTAAATGGGAATCTATGGGTCATTCTGCATTTTAAAATATGACAGTTGAGGGTAGAAAGAAAGAATAGTAATCATCAGGCCCTTGGAAAATCTGTGATTAAGTGGCCTGGGAATCTGTCCAAAATTCTATCTTCCACTTTTGTATTTTTGCACACGTGTCCCTCATGTCTGGAATGTGCTCCTTTCCCCCCTCTGCTTCTTAGAATCCTTAATATCCTCAAAACATAGCTTAGGAGCTGCCGCCTACTATCTGAGACATTTCCTGAACCCTTCCCTTCCAACCTCCCAGTTGTTTACATTCTCACTCTGGGATGAATGCAAAAGCATTTATTAAGTGCACATGTTCTAGTCTCTAGAAGAATAATGAAATTACTTTGCATTATTGTGTCATATTTTATAATGACTTATATATATATATATTATAATATATTCCCTAATAGAAGGTTAGTTTTTCAAGGGCAGAGGTCATTTCATTTTTGGTTTTATGATTTCTATACCTACAATAATGCTTTGTACAAGGGATAGGGATATTGAGTGGACCTATGATTCCCAAGTGAGGAAATTCCTTCTATCAATTCAGGCTGGTAGAAGATAGAGCACTGAAAGATTAAATGCCTTCCCCAGGGCCACACAATCTGAGGCAGAACTTGAACCCAGAACTTGGTTCTGAGTCCATCTCTCTCCCTCTTTCTCTGTCTCTCTGCCTTTGTCTCTCTGTCATTGTCTTTCCCTCTCTCTGTCTCTTTCTTTCTCCCTCTATCTCCTATACTGGGCAGCCTGATAGATAATAATTAATAAATGTTTGTTGAATGAAAATGTTTGGGGGGGTAGATTTATTTTTCTCCCAGAATTCCAATAATCCCATTTGAAGTCCTTTAAATTTGCGCAAATGGAACTACTTTGTGGTTGTGTGATTACATTTTTTTCCTATAGCTCTGGATGACTTTGTGGCCAATGGAAAGGAAGCATCTGTCCCCTTGAGCTTAAAATGGATTCCCATGAACTTTAACTTGTATGGGATGTCGAGGCAGCCACTATATCCTTCAGCTACCACTACCTTTTTTTCCCCTTGAAATCACATCAGATCATGCTGTTAAATTCATTCTTGCAGGTATCATGCTCTCTGCCACTTGACAGATTAAAATATAAGTGTATTTCCCAGACTTAATACAAAATGTGATGAATTTCTCTATAATCAGATAGTTCTCTAATGAGGTTGGATACATCCTTTATGATTATAGCAGCAATAAAATAAAGGTGGTTTTTATCTCCCTGATTCACATGCAGAGTACATATTCACCTTTGCTGTGCCTGCTGTTTTCTACCAGAGTAGTCTCCCAACACCCACCTCAGATAGTAGCAAGACCTCCTCACTCAGGTACCATGACATAGGCAATTAAGGCATGGAGGATTCTGAGAAAAGGCTGGCAGACCTGCCCCACGAGAAGGTGGAGGGATTATCAGTGCCTCCAGATGTCCCTTTTGGAAGCACTACTGACTGCCTGGAAAGGCTAGAACAAAAATCCTGTTTTGGTTAATAGATTTTAGCACCAGCTGGTCAAAATCATTTGTCCTAGTTCCAGTTACTATAGAGTAAAATTGTTAATGATTTGGTTCTGGGCAAAGATCTGAATAAAATGTCCCATTCTTCCTTTGACTTAGGAGTTGGAAGGGCCAGAGTCTGACCTTCTCATTTTTAAAATGAGGAAACAAATGTCAAAGATTATATGATTTATTCAAGGTCACACAGTAGTAAGTAATAAGGTTTTTTTGAACCCAATTTGAACTTAAGTCCTCTGATTTGCAGAAGATGTTGTCTATTCTTAAATCATAACAGTTCAAAGTAGGAAAAAACTAGAAATCATAATTTTTAAAATTTTACAGATGATATGATCCATCTATCCCTACTATTGCTTCTATCTCTCCTGCCTTTTGTGGCTAAATTCCATGAGAAAGCTGTCCATAATAAGTACTTCTACTTCTCCTCTTTTTCTCTTCCTCACTTTTCAGCCTCACTTCTGAACTTGCTCTGGCCAAAATTACCAGTATTCTCAAAATTGCCAAATCTAAAAGCTTTTTCTCATCGCTGTTCCTTATTGACCTCTCTGAAACCTTTGACACTGTTGATCATGCTCTATTCCTTGTAAATTAAGTTTTGGGGATACTACTAGCTCCTTGTTCTATCTGATTGATCCTCAGTCTCCTTTGCTACATCTTCATCCAGGTCACACTTGCTAATAGTAAATGTTTAAAGGGCTCTTTCCTAAATCCTTTTCTCTCTTCCTTCTATACAGTTTCATATGTTGATCTCATCAGCTCTCCATGGATTCAGTCATTATCTCTATACTAGTGATTCTCAAATATGTTTATCTAAGATAGCTAGAGTATAGTGGATAGAGAGCTGGACCTGGAATCAGGAAGACTCATCATTATGAGTTCCAATTTTGTCTCTGACCCTGAACAAGTCACTTAACTGTGTTTGCCTCAGTTTCCTCATCTATAAAATGGGCTAGATAAAGAAATTGTAATGTACTCCAGCATCTTTGTTAAGAAAGCCCCAAATGGGTTTGTGAAGAATTGGACACAACTGCAATGACTCCAATAACAAAACTCTGTAGACTTTTTCATCACCAACTTCCTATAAGACATCTCAAACTGGATGTCTGTGGATATCTTAAATTCAACTTGTGCAGAATTGAACTTATTCTCCCCCCATAAACTTTCTCCCTTCCAAACTTTCTATTACTATTGGGGACATCACTGCCCTCTCAATTCCCATGTTTACAATTTAAGTATTTCCAATTCTTCCCTCTCTCTCATCCCCACCATATCTAATCTGTAGTAAAGGCCAGTTGATTTTAACTTTGTAAAGCCTCTCCAGCCCCATTCTGCCCTCTGATATTGCTGTCACTTTGGTGTAGACCCTTATCTTCTCATACCTGGATGACTGCAAGAGCCTGCTAGTAAGTCTGCTTATGATAACTCTCATTTATCCTCTACTTTCCACTCAGCTGCCAAAGTGACTTTTTAAAATAGCTTTTTATTTTTCCAAACACATGCAAGGATTCACCTTTGCAAAACCTTGTGTTCCAAATTTTTCTCCATCCCTCTCCTGTTCCCCCTCCCCTAAACAGCAAGCAATCCAATATAGCACTTTAGTGTACCCCCATCTTCTCCCTGTCCACAAATGACACTGGCCTACTTGTTCCTTGGATAGTGTAGTGTCTACCCTATCTCCCAACTTGAAATTTTCATTGGTAGTCCTTCACACAAGGAATGCTTTCCTTTGTCTCTTCCTCCTGGCTTCATTTAAGGAAAACTTTCCCAACCCTTCTTAATTCTATTGCCTTCCATTATTTCCTATTACATATGTATCTATCATATATGTAAATCAAATATGTAAATATACATATAGATATAGATATATGTACAGAATTCTTTATGTGATGTCTTTCTCCTTTTTCATTTAGAATAGATATTCTTTTTTTCTTTTTTTGTTGTCTTTAGCATTTTGAACAGTGCCTAAAATAGGAGATTAATAAATGTTCACTGAATCTTAATTTTGAGTTCCTAGAAAAGTTCCATGATTAGATTTCAGAGTTTTTATAAAGTTGGATGGGAAAAAATGCATCTTTATTTGCTCTAACATGGAGTTTAGTATTTCCTTCAATTAATTTAAAATATTATTCTTAGAAGGGATCCATGAATTCTCCTAGATTGCCAAAGGGATCCATGACCCCAAAAAGATCAGGTTCCCCTTGCTCTGAAATATCATCTATCGGTCTATCAATATGTCCATCTGTCTATCAATATGTCTATCTATCTATCTTTTGATATATCTGTCTGTCTGTATATCTGTCTATCTCTATATCATCTGTCTGTCTATTAATATCTATCTGTCTATCAATATATCTGTCTGTCTGTATATCTGTCTGTCTGTATATTTATGTCTATCTCTAAATCATCTATCTATCTGTCTGCCTGTCTGTTTGTATATCTATCTATCTATCTGTCTGCCTGTCTGTCTGTATATCTATCTATCTATATATATATCTATCAGTCTGTCTGCCTGTCTGACTGTCTGTATGCATATCCATGTATCTAGTTATCTATCTATGTTTGTGTGTTTGTATTAGTCCACATTATGGGATTAATATATTCTCCAAAAACAGTCTGTTACATTTGTTTCTTTGTATTATTAATGCCTAGCACATGGTAGTCAATTAAAAAATGATCTTTGATTGATTTATTGACTCATGTGGATGCTTCTCTGTTCTACTTTGGCTTGACCTCCTCAGTATTGGGCCTCCTTCTCACCTGACCAACTGCTACATGACCTATCTAGTCTCAAGTCAATCACAGAAAAAACATACCAGTTCCCTATCCACCTGGAAACTATTAATCAATGCAGGCACGCTAGCAATATCACAGATGTCTGACATGTTGGCTCAGATATGCCTAATGAGGCCCTCACCTAGATTTACTGTGTGTGCCAAAGTATGTAGGCCTTAAAACTACCTTAAGATTTATGGAATACCCATGTTTTCTAAGGCTCATGCCCAAAATAATTATTATGGAGACCAGCCAATCTCAAACTGTAATTTGAAAAATTAAGGCTATATAAAGAATTGTCTCAAACCAGTTCCAGTTGTTCACTGAAGAAAACCATATACACCCAGAAAGAGGGACATGAAATATGGACCACAACGTAACATTTTCATGATCTCTATTGACATTTGCTTGCATTGTGTTGACTTTCTCTGATTCTTTTTTTTCTTGTAGATAGGATTTTTCTTGCATAACTTCTCAAGCATCTCAACATTATTAACATGTAGTGGACTTCCTGCCATCTGAGGGAGGGGAGGGGACTGGGGGTAAAATTTGTATTGGAAAGCTTTGTAAAGATCAAGGTTGGGGAACTACCCATACATATGTTATACAAATAAAAAGCTTAAAATAAAAAAAAGAAAAATTAAGGCTATGTCAAATAATATATTTGACTTTCTAAAAAAATTAAAATATGTTGCCCATTTAAGTTAGAAGAAAAACAGAATTAGTACTCTCTACTGCCCTTATCTCTGCCTCTTGTTGGTTTCAGTGTTTGCTCCTTAGACCAGGCAGGTACTTCACATTCAAGCCCTAATTTATAATGGTCAATGGGAAACTGCTTTGGATAGATGCTTTTTCCATAGCTTCCACTCAGGAAAATTATAGGTGACTAGTGTTAATGTCTTACGATCCACTCTGTTTGGATGCTACATTTATCATTCAGCTCATTCATTACATGCTTTAAGAATACACTCAGGCCTTTTGCTTTCTCTCTACTTATCTATATTTTAAATCAGGGATTTTTTTCCTTTTAGGATATTCCTAGACCTCTTGACACCTGAATTTATCAACTTGCATCCCAAAGTCTATTCAAGCATTCTGGATCTCAGACTTGGGCTTTGCAGTGATATAAATCACGTAATTTAAACCTGTAGACATTGTCCTTTCATAGTGTTATTCATTTCATCTTTATCTTATTTAACAACATATAAATAATGCCATGTTGTACACATATATAAACCATCGTTCATATATAGAAACCTGTTCTTGCACAGACAAATTACTTATCTGTACAAATCTTAGTCTGAGAATGTTGGAAAAGTCATTGAGCTATCGTTTAAAACCATTAGGATTCATTAGCTCAGATGAATTAAATAGACTCAACAGATTCCTAGGAATCTGTAGGAATGAGTTCAATGACCTTAATTTGTCTTACAAAGAATCACAAAGATTTCTTTGTGAACATCCAGCTTTCACAAATACATTCCAGTAAATTCATTTCTTTCTCTCTCTACTTGGCTTATCAGAGATAAAGTGACATAAAATTAGTAATCATAACTAATATATCCATATCTGTATCTATACATATATATATATTGAATTTTGCAAATTGCTTTTATGTGTTATCACAGGCAGAAGTAAAGTGACTTATTCATGAGAATGCATGAATATTTGAGATTGGCTTTGAACTCAGGTCTTCTCATTCTAGGTCCAGATTCTAGCCACTATATCACCTAATTGTCTATTTACATTACCATAAGCCCTTTCTGAAGGAATGTTTATTCTTGGCTCATTTTTTAAAGGTCTTAAGACATTCTCTGAATGAATTAAAGAGATTAAATGAAAGAATGACCTATTAGCAGAAAAGACCAATAATTCACAGGAGACCATGTGTGAGAAGAAAAATGGTAGTGAAATTTATGTCCTTAGACATCTATATACAAATGTTTTGAGTAGATAATAAATAAGTTGAATCAGAAATATTAATGCATGGATACAAATTTGACTTCATTCTGTTGGAGGAATTGAACTCATGACTACATTTAGGCTATGGAACTTTTGCTTTGCTCAAAAGGGGCAGAATAAATAAAAGGGGCAGTAAAATAGCACTATGTATTCAAATTCAATAAATATTAAATTCTTACTGTGCTCAGTGCACTGTGCCATACCTTGTACAAAGACAAAAATGAAATTCAAAGAGTTTATTCTACTGGGGTTTGTTGGGTCTAGTAGAATAAAGCATATCCACATATATAAATATTTATACATCTATTATGAGGAATATTGACTATCAATCAACAACAGGAAAAACTTTATAAAAGAGATAACACCTAAGATGAGCTAGATGGAGGTAATATATTTGTATGAGAATACCTAGAAACTAGAGGCAGAAAAGTCACAAATGCAGGCCATTTTGGGAAGAACTGTTAGGAGAAATAGTATACTGCAGATCACCAGGACAAAAGAAGGCACTAGATGAGCATTAGGAAACATATACTACAAATGTGATTTGGAGACTTGGAATAAGAATGAGGGGAGACTTCAATTATCTGGATAATTAATGGAGAAAGGTCTGCAAAAAGCTGAATAACATAATCTTTCACTTGTCATTGTTAATTTTATTCTTTCAAAAGTAGAGAGGTATTGAGGGAAATTTATTCTGTTTATGACATTGGACTACAAGAAGTAAGTGACGAATTTGGAATTATGGAACATTGGAAGAAAGTGGCTTCATCATAGAACAGATGATGGAGAGGCAGAAGAAAGCTGGGCATAATTTAGTAATATAACTCCTAGATTTTAGAATTATATGTTTGAAAAAGTTTAGAGAAAGGATAAGCAGGATCTTATGAAAAGTGAAACTTTAATATCATAAGCCAACAATTTCATTAATGAGGAAAACAGGGGTGGGAAGGAACTATCCAGAGTCCATTTCACAAGAGACCAATTTCCAAAATGTTTAGGGAACTCATTGCTAAAATTCAAGGTTTTTTTTTTCTAAAAACGGCATGTGTAGAAGTTGAAAACAAAAGCAGGTAATAAGATAAGTAAAACAGAGTAGAATAGTTCTGTAAAAAAAGTATTAGGGAGTTCTCATGAGCTCATGACTGGTAAGTTTCAAGAGTAATAAAAAGCACTTTTTTCACTAATGTTTCAGGAGAAAGAGAAGATCAAAGATAGAATAGGATAAAATGGCATGATGATAATGTATTATAGAAAAGAGGTAGAGTTATTTAATTCCTATTTTTTCTGCTTCCCCCCCCCCACTGGGCAAATTATCTTCAAAATGGAAAGGATGAGCCAGTGATAATTGACAAAGTACCAAAATGCAAGATAAGTGATATATGCAAGATAATATGAGAGTTTCTAGCAGCCTTCAGTGTGTTCAGGATGCTATACCTGGATTGACTAGATTTTGAGGATACTGAAAATGTTGGTGGATTGTTAATCATAGCAATAAGTACCTACTTTGTGTTAGCAATGCATCAACCACTGGGGATAGGGTTGCTCAGTATTTTTCAATCATCTCTGACTCTTTGTGACCCCATTTGGGATTTTCTTGGCAAAGATACTGGAATGGTTGACCATTTCCTTCTCTAGCTCGTTTTGCAGAAGGAGAAATGGAGGCAAACAGGGTGAAGTGACTTGCCCAGGTTCACACAGCTAGTAAGAGTCAGAGGTCAGATTAACATTCAGAAAGATGGGTCTTTCTGACTCCATGCACTATATTATCTGCCTCACTGGGGATATGAAGAAAGGTAAAAAAAAAAAAAAACCCAAACAAAACAAAATAAAACAAAACAAAACAAAACAAAAAACCCAACCTACCTGAGGAGATAACAGGCAAGTAACTATGTAAAATCAAAATATATGATAGGATATGCTTCTTGAAGACAGGCTCTGTTTCAGGACAGTGCCTGTTACTTAATAGATGTTAAAGAAATGCTTACTGACTGATTGATTAATGAGATTACTGAGTAGCTATCACAGATCTTCGAACAATTGTGGAAAATGGGACAAGTTCTGTAGGACTGAAAAAGGAAAATGATGTTCCAATTTTCTAAAAAAAAAAAAAGAGTGGGGGGAGAGAATAGAATTTCCAAACTAAAGAAGGAACTGTGAGCTTGATTATGATTTGGGGCAAAGTTTTAGCATTTTTTAGATTTAATTTTTTTTTTCAGTTCTGAATTGTCTTTCTCCTTTTATTTCCTCTGCCACTCACTGAGAAGGTAGGAAATACAATGTCCATTTTACATATGAAGTAATGCAAAACATTTTAGCATTAATAATTTTTTAGGAAAAATAGCAAGAAAAAATAAATAAAAGAAAAAAATGCTTCAGTCTACATGCTGAGTCAATTCGTTTTCTATCTGTAGATAAATAAATGTATTTTTTAAGGAAATAGTTTTCATGAGTATTTAAAAGAACTATTAATCCCTAAGAGATAGCTTGGCTCCATTAAGAACTGACCCTTTCACATTAACTTCCTTTTCCTTTTTGACAAGTTTATTAGATTGAGAGAGTAAACTATATACCTTTAATGCTTCTCTGTGACAAGTTCCATCACATCTGAGACTGAGAGCATTTGGTCATATGTATCATATATAATACTTATTATATATTGACTGGACTCATCCTTTAAGGAGATAGACCATTCAATTTCTTTCTTTGCTCTCTGAGATAAAAAAAGGGGAAGCCTAGGAAGGATTAGTCTCCTTGCTTGTCTTGCTCTATCATGGGGATGCTTAGATATGTTTGCTGTGTTGATTTTTCTATGAGGAGCTAAATTATTTTTCTTTAACCCTTATTCCCTTTAATTCTTTCCTTATTTAGTGAAGTCAGTTTCAATTGTGTTTTATGCCCCACACTTGCTTATTACATTTTAAAGCTTGAAACTGTTTGATGTTAATCTGCAATTTGGCTCTAGTACAGCTGCTCGACCAGGACTCTAGGATTTGTGACTTTGGGTCTGAGGACTGGGAATGGAGAATATTGAAGAAGTTGGCTTGGGATGGTGAGGACACATTTTTTTCCTCTTTGTCATTTGGTGCTCGTTTAATAGCACAGAGTTTTCTATTTTTAGTAAATTGTTCTTGTTCTTCCTTTGATACATGGTAATGGGATAGATAGGGATGCTAGGTGATGCAGTGGGTAGAGAACTCCTTGTCATGAGTTCAGATCTGTCCTCAGGTACCAGCTGTGTGGCTCCTGGCAAGTCACTTAGTCCTGTTTACCTAAGTTTCTTCAACTATAAAAAGAGCTGGAGAAGGAAATGGCAAACTAGTGTCTTTGACAAAAAAAAATCTCAAATGAGGTCATTTAGAGTTGGACATGACCAAAAAAAAAAACAAAAAAAAATGAAATGGAATCACTTTTGGATGGCTTAAAGGAAGGGGGATACTATTGTGAGGCCTTGAAACATTATTTTAAATCATCTTAGAGGCAAATTTGGTTAGACTCCTGGTTTAACAGTTTAGGAGCTTTTGTTACAAAAGGTTAAAGGAATACCTAAAAAGTGGTTATTCTTGTGTTTTAAGGTGATTCAATTGTAGAGTTTGTGCTAAAAGGGAACTTGGAGGCCAGAGAGTTTAACTCCCTCATTTTACAGATGAGGAAGCAAATAAAAAGTTTTTCCCAGGATCCTACTGGTAAAAAAGTAGTAAAAGAAGATTTTATATCCAGATCCTTTGATTCCAAATTCATTCTGTTTTCTACTGCACCATACTGCCTCCAATCATGCAATAAAATTTGGAATTTCATGCTTAGATAGTCTCTAAAAAGAAAACTTCCTCCATTATGTTTCCATCACCTATCTCAGGACTTTAGTAAAAGTCACTCAATAAATGTCTCATAATGATGATGATAGGGTCATCATTTGGATCTAGAGCTGAAACTATCTAGCCCAAACTCTACATTTGTAGAAATGAGAGGCCCAGGGATTATGTGACTTGTTCAAGATCATATGAATACTAGGTATAAGAGATGGCTCCTCCTACTCTAGAACCACTGAACCTTCTATTTTATCATATTTGTATGTGAGACAACAGGGTACTCATGAGAGACATTATTGCACGAAGGAAAGAACACTGGTCTGGGAATCAGAAAACTGGGATTTAAATGCCGGCTCCTCAGTCCCTTCTGTTTGACTTTGAGTAATTACTTCTGCTTTCTGACCTTCAGTTCCTTCACTTTTAAAAAGAAAGGACTGAACCAGATGATCTTTAGCTAGCTTTAAAATACTGACTTTCTAAATAGCTGCTGTTTGGGGAAGAGAACTGGGTGCTGAGCACATGCTGAATGACTGGCTAGTTCTTGAATTATTCTCCTTTACCTCATTTAGTTTCTTCTGATTAAAGAAGACTGTAGTGATGGATCTGTGTGGGCAGACAGTTAAGTAGTTAAACCAACTCTATTATAGCCCCATTGCTGTAGCATACAATTCAAGTGTGCTCTTGGAGACATTTTAGTGCTCTGAACTCAAATGAACCAGAGAATAATTTGGATTTTGAGATTTTAAGCTTATTGTTGAGGTATTCGGAGTAATAGAAAACCATGCAGCTAGGAGGGATCTTGAGAGACCTACCTGAAATTAAATAATTTTAGAAATGCCAGGGAGATGCCTTCAAGTATTTAAAGGGTTGCCACCTGGAAAAGGGAATGAATTTGTTCTACTTGCTCCAGAGGTCAGAACTAAAAAAACTGAGTGGAAACTACAGAGAGATAGGCTTATGTTTAAGAAGAAACTTTCTAATAAGTAGAGGCATCTGAAAATGGAATGGGTTATCTGGGGAAGACTGTTAACAAACTTGAAATCAAAATGATTAGTCAAGTTGTCCTGTTATAGAATGTCATGACTCAGTTGTGTAATGTTTTATAGAAAACCTTTAGAAAAACTGGGATTCTCACAGACTCAAGTGGGCTTGGATACAATTTATTCCTAATTTTGTTGGCTATGATAATAGGTAAAAAAATCACCGTTGAGGATTGATCTTATAAAGAAAAGAATAGAAGAATGAATGTAGTCTTCACAAAGGCTTGAATGACCAAGGCTAATAATATGGCAACATCTCTTCCATTGGAGGCCTTCACACAAAGGCTCAGTGCCCCTTCCCCCCAGGAATGTTATGGGGATCTTTGTTCAGGTATGGGTTGGTTGGGAATAAAATTCTGAGACACAAAATTCTGGATATAAAAAATCAATGTATTAATTAGATCATCTAATAATGAATAAATTGATGGGCAGCTATCTCTCTCAGTGAACAAAGAATAAAAGGCAATGCCTTGCAGGACCTTAAATTTCCATATTTCTTTTCTGATGAAGATCCTGTCTGACAAGCAAGTGGCAACCCTGATTGGTGGATATCTAATGAGGGAGTGGGCTGCAAGTTTTCACGTCCTCCCTATTATTTCATCCTTAAGGGGAGAGGGGAAAGGGAAGTCATTTAAGGAATGAGGCCTGATTTTGAGATTTAGCAGCCTCCAGCATTTGGGGCAGGAAAAAAAAACACTTTATTCTAGTTTCTGTTCTGTTTTCTGACTTCTCTGGCTCAAAAGTCCAATGATAGGAACAGATGCACAGGAGTAGTTCTTGGTAGCTTTTTACCAGCTCAGTTCAGTTTCTATTTACAGGAAAAGCCCAGCCCAGACCTTGGGAAAATATGATGATGCTCTTCTGCTATAATGAACCCAGGGAATTTTCTCTGTGGACTAGTATAAAAGATTTTTTTTTGACAGAAAAGGAAATATTACAAATTAATACTAATACTCAAATGATCCAGCATTGAAATAAATTATCTTTACTTAGATTAGTCTAGATGATCTATCTCTGAGTTCCTTCCAATTCTATGAAGTTTCAAAGCAATTAGTCCAACTCTTTCATTTCCCTGAAAAGGAAACTAAAGTGACTTGCTATGATCATGCAGCTGGTCAGTAACAGAATTAAAGCTTGAATCTAGGTTCTCTTTATTCCTTGGACAATGTACTTCCCTATTCCCTGCCTCTAGGCCTGTGTCCCCCATGGACCAAACCTCAAAGAGGCAACTGGGACTTGCTGGAAGAAAAGAGCAATGCAGTTGTTGCTGGCATTTCTTTAGGCTGGTCTTCATAATTCTGTGCATGAAAGGCAATTTAGTATAAGGCTAGAGCATAGGAGCTAGGTAGACCATTATGGTGAGCAGCACCAGAGCTGCCATTTTCAGGGATTTTTCTTTTCCGTGAGTCTCAGTCTCACAGACCTTTTTGCAAATGGTCCATCCCTGGAAGATGACCAAGTAGGTGGGTACAGAGTACATATTGCTAAGGGTGTCTTGTTCCTTGTGATTGAGTTTCAAATTGGATCAGAACCATATTGTACCACTGGGCATTTGGTTCGTGATGATTCCATGCTTCAGAACTATATCTGGAAGTACCTTTGGAAACTTCTCCCTTTCTTGTCTGACGTGGTTGGTCTTCAAAGTCTGTCATGTTGTCTGCCTTTTTTCCTTTTCTAAAGTCCTTAATGAGAAAAGTTTTCCCTGATGTTGCATTAAACTAACTTAGATCCTTTATGGTCAGAAATGATATAGCAAATGAAGTGATTTAGAAATAGATACTATCACATAATAATTTCAGCACCTCATATAAGCCCAGAAGGTTGTAACTTTATTTAGAAATAAATTTGAAATGCTTTAGCTATTGCTGTGGGGGAACTATTTCCTTTTCTTCCAATCTAAATGAATTTAGGAAAGGAAGTACATGTTAATCACAGGAGACTAATTAAGTCTTCCTGCATGAACTCAAACTAAATTTCTTCTTACCAAGTGTGGCAATACACACTGCTGAGTGAGTGGAATTGTAAATTGTAAATAGGTTCACAAAATTTATTTTGCTGTTTGGTGTGTAATGAAGCTTGGAGGAATAGAAACAAAATTTATGGCAATTATAGTCATTTCGTAGAAGGTGGGGAAAATTATAATGACATGAGGTTAAAAATATTCATAAGTTAATATATCTGGAGCTAGAAGGAACCGTTAAGGGTTTCACTGAGTCTAACCATCTCATTTTGCAAATGAGGAAACTGAGACCCATTAAGGTGAAATCCTATTCAGGATCCAAGTTTGGTGCTCTGTCCTCATATCATACTACCTGATTTCCTTTCTCCTTGATATCACACTAGTTGAAGTTCATGATCACCAACCTGATCTACTTCAGGGTACCCTCTAAATGGTTTCCCACCAATATTTTATCCTTCAAGTCAATAGATACATCCCATTAGCAGTCATTTTTTAAGACACTTTTTTGATCATGTTCTTTTTTTTTTTTTGTTCAGACTCATTAGAGGCTCTGCAGGATGAATTCCAAAATCTATCATTCAAGGACTTCCATGATCTGGAGCCAATCTATTTTGCCATCCCATGCTACACGAAATGTTACTTTTTAGCCAAAATATTATTCATTTAGATGAAGGATTGTGTGGTGGATAGAATTCTGAAGTTACAGCTGGCAACACCTAAATTCAAACCATTTCAACATTTGTCATATGTGTGAATATGGGAAAGTCATAAAATATTTTGAGGTGGTTTTCTTATATATAAAACGGGAATAATAACTTTATTAAATCTCACAGGATTGCTATGAGCCTTAAATAAGTAATATATGTACAATACTTTATATTTTATTAACTTTATTCCTGACCATCCCAACCTAGTGATCCTTCTCTTTTTGGAACTCTTCTAATATTTGCCACTAATATTGGCTTTTGATACACCCTAAGTTCTACTGGGGTTTTCCATCTTCCTTGCCACTGTACCCAAGAGACCACTGAGCCTTTCCATCTACCCTGTAACTGGACCCACTTTTATGTGTTATTTCTCCCAATTAGAGTATGTACTCCTACACTTGCATCTTAGAATAGTGTTTAGTATAATATTTGACACACAGTGAATAGGTAATCAATTTCTTTTTTATTTATCTCAGGGCCTGGTATATCTCTGGCCTTGGTGCAGTTCACACACACACATACATCCGACACACATACTCACACACACACTGTGTGTGTGACTAGGTCCAGATTAATAGTGAAGAAGGTAATGTTTGTCTTTGACACTCTTTAGTGACCATCTTGACATACTTTGTCTTCAAGGACTACCATTTTCTGGCCAAAGCATTATAATTTTTCACCTCTGGAAGAGGTCCTTATTAATGTATATTCTTTGAATTTCCTGATTTCTTCTCTTTTCTATCAAAACATATATCAGAAAATTTTGCCTTTGTATTCTTAGCACTTTCTACAGTGCTTTGCTT
>JAJPUD010027506.1:1993-15503 GCA_023553655.1 Myrmecobius fasciatus | reverse complement strand
TATTGCACTTGGTGCATATATATTTAGTATAGATATTGCTACATTATCTATGGTACCCTTTAATAAAATATAGTTTCCTTCCTTATCTCTTTTGATTAGATCTATCTTGGCTTTTACTTGATCTGAGATAAGGATTGCTACCCCTGCTTTTTTTTGTTCACCTGAAGCATAATAGGTCCTGCTCCAGCCTTTTACCTTCATCCTATATGTGTCACTATGTTTTAGATGTGTTTCTTGTAGACAACATATTGTGGGATTCTGGTTTTTAATCCAGTCTGATATCTGCTTCCGCTTTATGGGAGAGTTCATCCCATTCACATTCACAGATAGAATTACTAATTCTTTATTTCCTGCCATCTTATTTACCCAAGTTATGTTTTCCCCTTTCCTTTCCCCTTTCTCCCTTCCCCCCACCTCAGTACTTTGCTTTTGATGACCCTCTCCCCCAAACAATACTCCATCCTTTAGATCCCTTCCCCCTGTTTTTACTCCTTTCCCCTGATTCTTCTATTTTCCCTTCTATTAGTTTATCCCTTTCTTTTCCTCCTTTCCCTCCCCCTTCCCTCTAGCAACAGACAAGTTTTTATGTGAAATCAAGTGTCTGATATACACTTTTAGGGCCCAACCTGATGAGAGTAAGATTTACACAATGCTCAACTCCCTCCCCTCTTTCTCTCAATTATATTAGGTTTTCTTTGCCTTTTCAAGAGATTTTACCTTGTTTTTACCTCCTTATTTTTTTTTAGATCTTATTTTACCACTTTTTCCCTCTTTTCCCCAATATGACAACCTTTCCCCCTCTAGTTCTCTTTTTCATATTATCAAAGTAATATCTAGTTAATTATACCCCCAAACTTTAAGCATCCCCCTACTAGAAATAAAGTTCTCAAGAGTCCTTTCCTTTTTACCTTTTTATGCATCTCGAGTTCTGTGTTTGGATGTCGAATTTCTTGTTCAGATCTGGTCTTTTCATTAGAAATAGGTGAAATTCACCTATATCATTGAATGACCATCTTCTTCCCTGGAGGATAATGCTCATTCTAGCTGGATAGGATATTCTTGGCTGTAATCCAAGTTCCTTTGCCCTTTGGAATATCTGGTTCCAGGCCCTTCGATCCTTCAATGTGGAGGCTGACAGATCCTGTGTGATTCTAATTATTGAACCTCGGTATTTGAATTGTTTCTTTCTAGCTGCTAGCAGAATCTTTTCCTTGGTGCTATAGTCCTGAAATTTAGCCACGATATTCCTTGGGGTTTTAATTTTTGGGTCTCTTTCCGGAGGTGATCGGCGAATTCTTTCAATGGTGATTTTGCCCTTTGATTCTACAATCTCAGGGCAGTTTTCTTTCAGGATTTCCTGGAAGATAGTGTTTAGATTCTTTTTTTCATCATGGCTTTCAGGAAGTCCAATAATCCTTAGATTGTCTCTTCTAGATCTATTTTCCAAGTCAGTTGTTTTTCCTAGGAGATATTTCATATTTTCTTCTAATTTTTCATTTTTTTGTTTTTGTTTGACTGATTCTTGAAGTCTTATTGAGTCATTCACTTGCATTTGTTCAATTCTTATTTTTAAAGTGTTGTTTTCTTCAGTTACCTTTTTAAGCTCCATTTGTAACTGGCCAATCGAATTTTTTTGTTCATTGCACTCTTTTTCCACTTCACTAATTTTATTTTTCAATAGATTGGTGTCTTTTTCATATCTCTTTTGCAGGGCATCATATCCTTCTTGCAAGATACTGTATCCTTCTTGCACTAATTTCAATTTATTTTCCCATTTATCCTCCAGTTCTTTTATTAGGTTCTTTAAGTAATCTTCCAGAAAGGCCTTTTGAAACTGGGACCAGTGATGGTCCTTGCTGATTCCCTCTGCAGTTATGTCTAAAGGAACCTCTGGCTCTGGGGTCTTCTCCTCTTTCTCTTTGTAAAAGCTGTCTATGGTGAGAGCTCTCTTTTGTCTCTTCATTTTTTTTTTTTTTTTTTTTTTAGACAGCGTGAATATCTTTTTAAGGTAGGGGGGAAAAGAAACGGCTGAAACAGCTGGCTGAAGATTTTGCCCTGAGGCGCTTCCGCAAATTAATTTAAGGTGCTGGGCTGGTGGGGGCTAGGACTATGCCAGAATTACTCCTTAAACAAGGCAAGTTTGCCAGAACACCTGCCCCCAATCAGGGCATAGTGTCCGGAGTGCCTCAGATAAACTCCAGGTGTTTGGAATTTGGAGTTTGGAGTTTGGAGTTTTTTGCCAGTCTGAGCTGAGCTGAGCTGAGCTGAGTCCCACCCTCACTTCAGGCCTCCACCAGAGTTCTCTGACGCCAAAGTCCTCTGTTTATCCCTCTGTCCGAGCTAGACAAACCTGATGCGAAGTTTTTCAGAGATATCTGCAAGCAGTATCCAAATATTTCCTGATTCGTTGACTTGAAGATCAGTCCAGAGGCTTATTTTATTGTTGATTTGAGAGAAGTTCGGAGGAGGATGCAGAGAGTCACCCTTTCACTCCGCCATCTTTCCAGAATCGATACCTTGACATTTAATAATGAAATGGATAGTTCACAATTTTGAGTAGAGAGAAAAACTTAAATTAGAACAGAAAAAAACGGGAATTTGCGATGGTCATCATGTTTGAACTCATGAAAATGAGTTTTCTTGACCCAGGTCCAGTATTCTATCACTGTGCTGTTTACCTACCTAATCTCACTCATTCAGGAATGATGGTTAAAAAAAGTCATTGAGCAGTCAAAACAGATGAGAAAATCTGTTCATTGAAGTTCATGCATGTTAGTCATAGGAACATTTTTCTGACCTTCACATACAACCTATTCATTATTACTTTGGACTCAATTCTAACAGGTTTTATTATCTAGTATCCTAGGCTATCCTAGCTTAGGATAAGCAAATTAGAAAATCTAAGTATTGCTACTAGAGGTAAACACAACTGACTTGGACAAGAAGCAAGAACTGATAGCTTGAAAATAGGGAATGAAATAGGAAAAACAAGCAGAGAAATCCCCCAAAGCATAGCAGCCTAAGGCCCATAAGCACAGAAACTAACTCATATTCATTTCAATAATTTCTGAGGGTTTCATGTATTACATGTAGCACAGTATAATAATTCATTTCATGATGATAATCTTGAGTCATGAAAATATTAATTTATCTTTAGTATGCTATTTATGAAAGGCATTCTTAGAGAGAGTATATTCTTTATAAGAAAATAGGAAAATGTATAATAGTTTCCAGAAATTTCTGTAAAAATGATAAAAAGGAAAACATTTTGGCAGAAAATCCTATTCAGTGATGAAACAGAATGATATTGTGATAATATCATAGATTCAGAGCTGTTTATCTGGTTCAATTCCTTCATTTTACAGATGAAGAACTAGACCTTATTAGATAATCTGCTAAGTAACTTATCTAAAATCACTCTGGTAGTGATAGTGGTAGAGTAGGATTCAAATCCCAGGCTACACACACACACACACACACACACACACACATATATGAAAAGTCTTTTTTGGGAATAACCAATGTATTCATATTTTTAATGCACTTAATCATTTTTTGATAGACTATAATGGCTTTCTTGGAGCCGTAATCCAATATATTAACCAAATGGACATTTTGGCAGGCATACCAATTTAGAAAATGAATATTATATTAGGATAGACACAGGTGCTCCATATATTAGGAAAACCCATATTTTTTAAACATTTTTTTAAAAAAGTGTTTGATAGTGTATTAGTAGCTAACATTATTCAGCTTATTAATGAAGTGACTTTTGTCTTTGAGAGAATGGAAGGAAAGTTTAGACATCTGACTTAGTTTAAGTGGCCAATAATTTATAAATTGTTTATGTTACAAAAGTTGATTTTGTAAATTGGCTACTTTGAACTCAGGATACATTTTTACCATATAAACCATGCTATAAATGATAATTAGGTCCCCAGATTAGCCTGCAACAAATAATTCAACTCATAATGTAGTTGTACTAATAACTTAGTTTCTGGGTTTGAAGGAAGAACAACCAAGGGAAAGAAAGTAAGAAAGAGATGTGCTTCATCTTTTCCTGAACATTAAGTTAACAGTGGGCAAAATTTTGAAAGAATTTTTTTTTGGCATTTTGGCATTCTTTCTCTTTTCTTTCACACCCATTTGTGGCCTCCTGGTCTCTTTTTTTCAGTCTTTTAAGCATTTCAAATCATATTACAACCATAATCTTTCGGTTGTTCCCAAATTCATATCTACGTGATCTATTATACTCCAAGTGCTCCAAAATTATCTATCCTTCTTCTTAATCAGGACCACTGATTCTCTTAAAACAGATTATTGCAAAAATAATAGGAGAAAAGCATTCTAATGGAATTAATTTGTATTACTTTCTGAAGAATTGATATCCTTTAATCTTTCCTGAAATATTTGCATTTTTTTAAAAAAATGTCAACACAAATGATTTTCTGATTGATAGAATTTCATGAAGTGCAAAATTAAGTAAAGAATTTCAGGCAATGTGTAGCATTGCTGGGTTATCTCACCTATAGGCTCAACTTGCTTGTGCATGTGACCCTGAGCATCAATTCTTCTATTACCTGCTTTTTAAAACTTCACCCCAACTCCACCCCACCTCTCTGTCTCTGTCTCTCATTTTAAAACTCATAGTTTCTCTAAAACCTCAAGTTTTATGTATGAAAAACCTCAAGGTTATGTATGAGCCTTTATAGAAGTTAAAATGAGGATTTTTGTGGTGTTTAGGAGCAAAGGTCATGATCATCATTTTTTTTTTGTATAAGAGAATTGTAAATCGTGTGTTTATATTTAACCAGAGAGATTTTCATAGTGTGTGTTGTAAATTTCCTCCTGTGTATCAGCCATATTAAAACAGTACTTGGGTATGGAAAACCATCTTCTGAGGCAGAAGATATGTGATGTACCAAAACTGAAACTAAAGTGGACCGTCTCTTTTTTTGCATACTGAATTGAAAATAAAATTCAGACTTGGATATAAATTCACAAAAAAGCAAGTGCACCTGACTGAGTCGTTGAGCCTGCATTCAGGCATCCTGATCTATGTCTTGCTAGTAGATCCAAATGTCTCTGAAAGAGAGAGTGGGGCTGGTAACTTTGCACAACCTTGCCTCACTTAAATCCAATTCACTTACAAGTCATGATATCATCTTCCTGGTGTCATGGCCCTCTTCAAGAACAAAGGACAAACAACATCCATTGCTTCTATTTCTGCCCTTTAAGAACAAAGTTTAATGGGTTGACAATCCTTAAATACTAGAATATAGTGATTCTGCTTTCCTTCTTATCTCCAACTGCATCCTATCCTTCGAGCATCACCAATTCTTTCAATCAATCCTCATAAAGCATAAATATGAGTCTTTTTTTCCTTCTTACTTGCCTTCCTCTAGAACACTCTAGTTTTGTCAGTATTCTTCCTTACATGTAATGCCTTATAGGAGGACTCCAATTCAAAATTAAGTGGTTTGGGGTTTACTTCCCTAAACTTCAGTTTCTTCACCTTCAAAATGAGGTAGTTGAACTAGATCAGAAATTCTCAGACTTCTTTGGTGTCAGAATGCCTTTTCACTCTTAAAAATTATTGAGGATGGTGATTATCAGTTTATCATATGAGAAATTTAAATAGAATTTGTAGCAGCTCTTTTTGTAGTGGCAAGAAAGTGGAAATTGAGCAGATACTTATCAGTTGTGGAATGGTTGAATAAGTTAAGGTATATGAATATAATGGAATAGTATTGTTCCATAAGAAATGATGAGCAAGCTGATTTCAGAAAAGCCTGGAATGACTTAAATAAACTGATGTTAACCAAAATGAATAGAACCAAGACAACATTGTACACAGCAGCAGCAAGATTATGTGATGATAAACTGTGATGGACTTGTCACTTTTCAACAATGTGGTGATTTGAGGCAATTCCAATATCTTTATGATACAAAGAGCCAGCTGCATTTAGAGTGAACTATGGAGACTGGATGTGGCTCAAAGCATAGTATTTTCACCTTTTTTTTTTTTGGTGGTGGAATTGTTTTTTCTTTCTTTCTTGTGTTATTTTTTCCCCTTTTGATCTGATTTTCCTGCATAGCATGATGAATATGGAAATATGTTTAGAAAAATTGCAAATGTTTAACCTATAGTGAATTGCTTAGTCTCTATGGGAGAGTGGGGGAAACAGAGGGAGAAAAATTTGGAATATGAGGTTTTGCAAAGATGAATGTTGAAAACTATCTTTGCAGATATTTGGAAAAATAAAAAGCTATTATAAAAAATAAAATTAAGAGTAGGTCAGGTTAAAAAAAAAGAAACAAACCTACATTTACAAAACTGAAAAAAAATTAAATAGCTAAAATTCCAAAATATTCATTTATTTATATATTTATTTAATTCATTTAAACAGCAATGTTAAACACATTGTATATTTGCCTAAATAACTTTGTATTGAAAAGTGAACATATTTTTCAAAACAAAAAATAATTTAAGAAAAATGGCACTGTTTTACATAAGCTTTGAAATCTTTGACAGTAGAAGAGAATTAGATCCTTGTATTTGTTTCTGTATTCAGTTATATTATATGTTATAATATGTTGTTTTGGTTGAGGTACATGAAGAAATATGATTGAAAAGGGGGGAGCATTTTAATTGGCAAATAACATCTTAGTATTATTATGAAAGCTTCTAAGGACCACATTTTAAAAACTACTGGTCTAGACAATCTCTAAAGTTTCTTCCACATCTAATGGTTTAGAATGTTCTAATTTCTATATGCTATGGACCATTCATTGTCTCAACCCATATTCCATCCTCAAAAAACATAGTTAAGAAGTTTAAAAAAAAAGGAAAGTTTTGTCCATCAACAAGTTAACTATGCATGATTTTCACATGCCATCGCTATTTAGTGGAGAAGCAATCTGGTAGAAGGAAAGGGAGGAAAATAAATATTTATACAGTGCCTACTGTGTGATGTGGTACTAAGTGCATAACAAATACGATCTCATTGGAGATAGTGATATAGTGTAAAGAGCCAGAAGATATGAATTCAAGTTGAAATTCTGACTGACATTTAATAACTATGTGACCAACCCTTGGAAGTCTTTGCCTCACTTTCCTTGTCTATAAAATGGAGTTTATAGTAGTTATACTATCTAGTTTGCAGCCTTCTTATCAAGAATGGATTTTATAAGCTTAAAAGTTCTTTATAACTTTTAGCAACTGTTGTTTGTGAACTTTCAAGTGTTTTTAAAAATGTGAAGTGTTTTTAATATTGCTATTGCTGAGAAGCATTTTCAATTGGAGGAGAATTTCATTACAGACCAGATCAGGCAATTATGACATTAAAAATAACTATTTAAAATTATTCCATGAGATAAACTCCAGCAAGAGTCCAATTCTTTTTCATTTTAATTGTCAAGCCTGACTGATATTCTCTGGGAAAGTGAATTGAATTATTGTAGAGGCAAAAATTAATTCTTGTACATTGGTATTAAGACTCCCAGTATATAAATCTCCCTAATAAAGACAGATTGATCAATGATTCTTATGTAACTTGGAGTTTTAAATTGCCTGGGACATAGAGATTTTGAAGTTATGTGCTCAAGATTCCATAGTTTATAAGGCTTTGAGTCAGGACTTGAACTTGGGTAATCTCCAAAGCTACACATTATTTCAAACTTCTATTTCAAGTAAAACTTAATAGTTAAAAATGGAGATAATAAATTAAAACTGTATTTGGAAATTTTTGGACAATGCAAATCTGATCAACAAATCAAAGGGCATTTTATTTCAATGTTTTATTAAGATGCCATGGGTTTTTAACCTTTTGAATATGTGCTGTTCAGCAAAAAAGAAAGATTGTATTGGGTTTTAACAATTAAAAGCCTTTTTCTAATATTGTAATCATTGGTATTTGAAAGAATAATTTTGGCATCTATTTATTGTCTGAATTATTCCTTGTGGATTTCCATTCTATTAGGGACCAGATTTCATTAATTTCTTATTTATGATTATGTTTTCTGAATTTATAAAGAAGTAGAACTTGTCTTTAGTAATTTAGTGATTAAAATTATTTGAAAGTGGGATTAAATTACCTAATAATCATTTACTGGCATTTTGTAGGTGAATAAATAATTAATTAACCCAATTTTGCTTCATGGTTTTAAATCTATGGAAAAACTCTCCTGATTTATGGAGGGGTGAGATAATTTAATTTCCCAGTAAAAAGACAAATATAAGACTTTTTCCTTTGCTTCCAGAGTAGAACTATTGTACTCTAAAGATTGGAAGCAGATCAATTGGGTTTGTTTTAGAGAGGATTCCCTGTAAGTTGCAAACTCTTTGAGAGCAGAACCTGGTGTTTTCTTTGGTTATTTTGCCTGTCATTTTTCTATTTTGTTTCTTTCTTTGAATCTCCAGGAGTTAGCACAATGCCTGGCAAATGGAGAGCACTTAAATTCTTATTGATTTGACTTGCTTCCAACTCTTAAAGTTCTGTGAATTGTGAAAATGACTTGGTAATTAATAAAAGAAAGATCAAATCTAAATAAATCAAGGATGGAACAGGCTTCAAATTAAGAAGTTATTTTTCACTTAATATGATTGCTTTGGGGACTATCACTGAAAACTGAGGAGAGGATAGCATAGCATACTTACAGAATAATCCACATTATTTGAATCTTTAATTTTTTAGCAAAATCCAAAAATTTATCAAATGATTACTTCTTCAATACTTATAAGTCATGACTTAGAGCTTACAATTCTGAGCTTACATGGATCAAACTGCGAAGTTTGTCAATAAATAATCTCTTGGGTCCTGTTTACACTCACCCAGAGTAATCCTGGGAACACTTGCATTTACCCTTTTTCTAGCTCTCATCTAGGGATTCAGTTCTTTTTCAAGCACTAAACTAACGAAGTATGGAATATAGAATACACTTAGTCATGGATTCCTTTGGCAGTCAAGTGAAACCTTTGGACTCTTTCACAGGGTAATGTCTTTAAATAATTGAAGGAAATGATGAATTTTAGGTAGAGATTATTGAAAATAAAGACATACTTTTCCAATTCAGTTTTATGAAATACCTAAAAAGTTAAGAAGTCCTGCTATAGAGGAATAAGAAAAGAATTCCTGAATCAGACACTCTCCACTTTGTCCTATAGATAAAGATACATAGCAGAAAGCTATGAAGACATTTCTATCTTTCTGTCATAGCCAATGAACTCACTCATTTATTTTCAGTCATGTTAGGGAGAACAAATTCTATTCACCTTTTTCCAGTTTCTGGCTCCAGACAGGATTCCTTCTTCACAGTAATTATTTTCCACTAAAGTTTTTTTGAAGCTGGGGGGAAAAATCTATCAACAGCACTCACACTACTTTCCACTCTCTTTTCTGATTCTTGTCAGAACCTCCTACCCTGACCAGATCAAGGAACAATGCTGGGAATTGTTCTCAACAAGATACCATACCAAAGGCCCTCCACACCATATTATACCTCAGTGTACTTCAGTGTTTTGCAGTTTTGTAGATATGGTTATTCTCTTCATCAAAACACATCACAATCCATTCATAATTTAATAAATAATGTTCTCTAAATTTATCCTTATGGTCTTTGGATTACAAATAAATAATCCATCACCTGGCTTATATACTAAGCTTTTCTGGTCAGATTAGAACTTCCAGAGATGGTGTATTTTGGTTTTTAAGAACACAGTTGTCTCCATGCAAACCTGAGAGATCAGAATAGGGCTATTATTATGAGATTTTCACATGTATAGGAATGATTTAATGGAAAAGAGTAATAAACATAATTAGGTGACCCAGGTTTGAATATAGCTTCCTATTTACTTCCTGGATGATCTCAGGAAGAGCAATCATCCAGTACAGTGAAAGGAATATTGGATTTGGACTGAAGATGACTTGTCTGATTCTGCTGCTTGTTGCTTGGGTGGCTGTTACAGGAGCAACCTGCTAGTGGCTGCTGGAGATCTAATTCTGACCAGCAGAACAGATCCCTTCATGTGAGAGGATGATAATGATACAAGGAGAATGAGAGGCAGTTGCATTCTCTGACATCTATCCTTTTCTCCCTTGCCTGCATTTCATTCCCAATCCATAAGCAACATCTGAGTCAGTAAAAGCTGATTTGCATTTCTTTCAGGGGTGTTATGATTCACAGCTGTGGGGGCTTTGGAAGAATAGACCTATCCTTTCATACTTAGGCATAGTCCTTAGGTCTAAGTTTTATCAACCATAAAATAGACGGTTTGGGCTAGAAGACCTCTGTGGCCTTTTCCAGATCTGCATATTTGATTCTTTAATACTACATCATTTAACATCTAGATTTTAATTTTCTCTTTCATAAAGTAAGGAATTAGAATGGATCACTTCTAAGACCCAATTTAGTTCAAAAGCTTTTTAATTTCTTTGTGCTTTTAGGGAAAATAAAAATATATAGAATGTAATATATAGTTAGGAGAAAGAATGAACAAGAGAAAAAGATAGAATGCAAAAAACTTAGTTGTTGAAACCAAAGAATGGGGAACACTTGGAGGAAAAGACAATAACAGAAATCATAACCATTTCTTTAAAAAAATTAATAATATCAAAATGCATACAAAGATAGTTTTCAGTGTTCACCCTTGCAAAACCTTGAGTTCCAAATTTTTCTCTTTCCCTTCCATGGCAACCCCCCACCCAGATAGCAAGTAATCCACTATAGATAACCATTTCTTAAAGAAATGGAACCAATGTAGATCAGCTGCTAAAAAGAGACCAAAAGATCCTAAACAATATTTCAGCCAGCAAATCATATACTTAGCATAGATAGAACAGCTAAGAGCAACTTGAGTTTAGAATAGCAATTTGTTTATAAAATCTTTTTAGAAGATTATAAACAATCCTACTAATTGATTGTAATTAGTAAGCAATTTACCAATCAACAGATTAATAAAACAATAACAATCACTAAAGGGAAAAAATAAGTTTAAAGATATCCTGGTGAAATAAAGCCATTACAAGGGCATTTAAGCATGAAATTTGAAGAAGGATAAAAGCAGCCTAAAATATGAAAAAACTCTATTAATATTTCTTTAACAAATTAGTTTCTCCATTACTGCAATGGAGCCATCATATTTGTACTCCTAACACCAAAGTCCTGAATAAGATGTAGAAGGAAGTACAAATGATACTGAAGAAAACAAAGATGGGGAGAGCAACTGAACTAAACCAAGAATCGAGAGAGGAGATATATTCTGGAGGTAGGATGATTTTGAGGTTGTTAATGGATCATTTCTTAAGATAGCATAGTGTGGTAGAAAAAATACTCTGGAATTAGGGGACTTAAATTCAAATATCATCTCTGATACTCACTAAATATATGATCTTGGGCAAATGATTTAACTTTACTCTGCCTCAATTTCCTCATCTCTATGATGAAAAAAGTTGAACTAAATGATTTCTGATCATCAAAAAATTGAACCCTAATCCTTTGGTAAATAAAAGAGGTGAAGATAACTAAGATAAGGGGAGAAAAGACTACTCAAAAGAAGCAACTGAAAAAATATCAATAATTGCTGACTCATATGTTGCTTTTATCATTCCTGCAAAATGTATTTGAGAATAAAACATAGACACATACATATTGAGAGTATTCTTGATGAAAAAAATGTGAAAAAAAGAAAAAGTCTGCACCTTTACAATTATGCAACTGACTAAAATGTAGAGAATATGAGATACTGCTCTGCTTGTTTCTTTGAGGATAAGATAAATATTTGATTTAGTAGAACTTAAGAGTAGGGCTTACAGTTAGAAGAAATCTAACAATGTCTCTCAACGTCCACGCCAACCCCTCCTTTTTTTTTTTTTTTTTTTTTTTTTTTTGCCTGGGCCTGTGGTTTCATTGGTCTAAGGGACTCCCAGTGTGGTTTTTAGAAAGTCACTTCCTCTCTCTCTAAATTTCAGTTTTCCCTTCTGTAAAATGAAAGAGCTGGATTGGTAATGGTCTATAATCTTATGTATATATGTGGCATACTACATGGCAAGGGATGAAGAGGTGAGGAATGGGTAGATGTACAGTAGATAGATTTTTGGGAATAGTATGAGGAAGAGGAGTTCAAATATGGTTTCAGACTCTCCATTTGCTGTGTGATCCCTGGGCAAATTACTTAATCTTGGCTTGCCTCTGTTTTCCTGTCTGTAAATTGGAGAAAATAATAGCATCTATCTTTCAGGATTGTTGAAAGGATCAAATGAGATAATTGTAAAGAACTTAATAAGATGTCTAGTGCATAAGAGATGCCAAAAAAATTTATTGTCTTGATTCCAAAGTTAATTCCAGTTCAAATATTCTATGACCTTCTGTTTACATATGTATCATCCCCCTTCCCATTTAGACTGTAAGTTCTAAGACAGTGCTGGAGCTCTATATAAAATCTGATGTAATCTTCCAATAACATATGGAGAAGCAATATGTGACCATGAAAATTCACTTTTTTATTGAGCTTCACTTTCCTGATCTGTAAAATGGGAATAAATGTATTTGTAGTATCTACCTCACAAGTTGTGTGTGTATGATGACCAAATTAGATAACCTATGTAAAGCCCTTTACAAATTTTAGAACAATATATAAACAACACTTATTAATAGAGTTCATCTTTGTGTCTCTTACAGCATCTAGTACTCTCGGTTTGAGAGAAATGCAAAAGTGCTTGTTAAATGAACTCAATTCACATACACTAGTTGGGGGAGATAAGTGGAAGTCTTTGTAGGAAAATAATGGTCTCAAAATAAGTGTTACAAGGAGCCAGGTGGCCTCTATTGTGAAAGCCTGTGAAATCTGCTTCTCTTACCTGTCTGTAGCAGTAGCAACAGAGTTTGGCTAAGGTCCAAACGCATCCAGCTGTGTTGGACTGGTGGGGAAGCTGTTGTTACTGTTTTTGCTACTGATAGAAAAGCTTTGGTACTAATGCCACAGTTACAAGCTGAACTAAAAATTTGTATAAATTAGATTTGGGGAGTGGTCTATATTTGCAGTAGTTTGTTAAGACTAGTTTCTGAGCATAAGTTCAATTGAATTTACCTCATTTTAGCTTTAGAATTTATGAGGTTGATTCATGTAATTCAAGAAAAGAGGGTATTGTCTGAATTCCAGTTTGAATTATATATATATATATATATATATATATATAAAGTTGATGGGAAATATTTGTGTAGTAAGGCTTATGACTGGTAACTTTTATGCATTTAAAATGTTCTCCTCTACAATTCTAAGAACTGTGTATTCTTTTTAAAAGATTTTTAATTTCTAAATTTGGTTCTACCTCCACAATATCCCCTACATGGTAATAATAGATATCATTTATATAGCATCTACTATGTGCCATGTACTAAATGTTTTGTCTATATTATTTTATTCAATCCTCACAATAATCCTGGGAGACAGATGCCATTATTATCTCATATATATATATATATATATATATATATATATATATATATATAT
>JAJPUD010027505.1:0-14562 GCA_023553655.1 Myrmecobius fasciatus | reverse complement strand
ATGTCATTTATATATTATAATTTATTCAGCCATTCTCTAATTGATGGGCATCCATTCAGTTTCCAGCTTCTTGCCACTACAAAAAGGGCTGCCACAAACATTTTTGCACATTTGGGTCCCTTTCCTTCCTTTAAGATCTCTGGGATATAGGCCCAAAAGAAATACTGCTGGGTCAAAAGATATGCACAATTTGATAACTTTTTGAGCATAGTTCCAAATTGCTCTCCAGAATGGTTGGATCTGTTTCACAGTTCCACCAACAATGTATCAGTGCCCCAGTTTTCCCACATCCATTCCACCATTCGTGATTATTTTTTTATCCTGTCATTTTAGCCAATCTGACAGGTGTGTAGTGGTATCTCAGAGTTGTCTTAATTTGCATTTCTCCGATCAATAGTGATTTGGAGCATCTTTTCATATGACTAGAAATAGTTTTAATTTCATCATCTGAAAATTGTCTGTTCATATCTTTTGACCATTTATCGATTGGAGAATGACTTGAATTCTTATAAATATGAGTCAATTCTTTATATATTTTAGAAATGAGGCCTTTATCAGAGCCCTTAAATGTAAAGATGATTTCCCAATTTATTGCTTCCCTCCTAATCTTGTCTGCATTAGTTTTCTTTGTACAAAAACTTTTTAGCTTAATATAATCAAAATTATCTATTCATTTTAAAATAAGTTATAATTCTTCTTTGGACACAATTTGCTTCCTTCTCCACAGGTCTGAGAGGTAAACTATCCTATGCTGCTCTAATTTGCTTATAATATCACTCTTTATATCTAAATCATGAGCCCATTTAGATCTTATCTTGATATGTGGTATTAGGTGTGGGTCAAGGCCTAATTTCTTTCATACTAGTTTCCAATTTTTCCCAGCAGTTTTTGTCAAATAGTTAGTTCTTATCCCAAAAGCTGGGTCCTTTGAGTTTATCAAACACTAGATTGCTATAGTTATTGCCTAGTTTGTTTTGTGGTCCTATCCTATTCCATTGATTGACTATTCTATTTCTTAGTCAATACCAAATTGTTTTGAGGACCACTGCTTTATAATATAGTTTATATCTGGTAGAGCAAGGGCAACTTCATCAGCATTTTTTTCATTAATTCCTATGAAATTATTGACTTTTTCTTTTTGCAGATGAAGTATTTTTTCTAGATCTTTTAAATAATTTCTTGGGAGTTTGATTGGTATGACACTAAATAAATAAATTTGTTTGGGTAGTGTTGTCATTTTTATTCTATTCGCTTGGCCTACCCATGAGCACTTGATATTTTTTCAACTGATTAGGTCTAACTTTATTTTTAACTCTCCATTTCCACTGTTCCAGGCAGTTTCCCTGAAACCAGAGACTGCTCTCATTTTACCTTTATATACAACAACAAATACTCAATAAATATTTACTAAATACTTATAATGTTCCAGTCATTGTGTTAACTCTGGGAATACATACATGAAAATTATAATCCCTGCCAATAAAGAGATTGTAATCTAATGCATAA
This sequence comes from Myrmecobius fasciatus, assembly GCA_023553655.1. Lineage (NCBI taxonomy): Eukaryota > Metazoa > Chordata > Mammalia > Dasyuromorphia > Myrmecobiidae > Myrmecobius > Myrmecobius fasciatus. The sequence continues at coordinate 13,056 of JAJPUD010027505.1, read as the reverse complement.
CACCTGCCCAGAATTTTAATATGATCATTTAACAAGTATTGTTACTTGATCCTGAATCATAGACCATTACAATTATTGGAGAATTAAAAAATGAGCATTTTTTAAAAAATTTCAATGGATGCTTAAAGTCAAGAACACCCAAGTTCTTGTCTGTGACCAAAGTTATAGAATAGAGAAACACTTTGCTGAGCTCCTCCAATATTCTCCTTCAAACAACTTTAAAATAGTGCTTTATGTATATAGTAATATTACATACATATGTACACATAGGTTTTTGTGTGTATATGTGATCTCTTTTGTCTCTGGCACAGGGAAGGAAGAAAAGGGAAAAAAAGGAAATTTACATAATAACTTTGTTGAATATTTGGAGGGAATAGCAAGCTGTACATGGTAAATTTGCAGTTTCAGATGCAATCTTTTTATTTATTGTATTATTTTATGGAAATGCTTGCTTCCAATGAATTGAGTCAAATGAAATGCATTGAATTGAAAATAAAATTAAAAAAAACTAACACAGTAAAATATATTTTAGAATGGCAGAGCCAATAAAGATCACAATGAAGCACTCTTTTGATTCAAAATGTCATAAGTGGTCAGAAAAAGGGATCTGTGACATGGAAAAGGAGTCACACAAAATGCCTATCTGAATGAGACACCAGTGGTGGAACTAGATTATGGTGACAGAAGCAGCAAAGAATTCAGGAACTTTCAAGATACTGTAAAGGTAACTGATAACCAGTTAGAAAGTCATCACCGCTACCCCTATTATAGAGCTGTATAAAGGGCCATATGGTGTTTGGCAAGCCTGTTGCCTTTTCCCAGTTCTGAGTCATAAATCATAGGCATAAAGGAAGTCTTACATTAGAGTGGTCAATACATCAGAGTGATTTTCTCTGAATTCTTGGAAACTCAGCTTGAGAGAAAACTTCAATGTCTGGTACCTCATCTTGCCAGTTGGGAGGAAGAAAAGAAGGAGCTGGAAGAGGCAATAGTTTCATAGGCATACACTAATGAAATCAGAAGAAAATTTCTGTAATTCTTCAATTTTCTAAGCAGGCTAATATCTCCTCCCTCTCACACTTTACTTTGGAGCCTCTCAAACAATAAGCTAGTTCTGGTAATCAACCCTCATCATTTTTCTGCGCATTCCCAGAAGGATCACACTAGGAATAAAAACTTATCCACAGAATTCAAAATTTTTCATTAGTTATAACCAATGCATGGCTGATGTGGTGCTGGCTGGTGGAGATCCTTTGCTTTCTTGGTGTGAATTGTCAAGGCAAAATTAATATAAGTGGGAGAGAATCATCCCACATTCTATTGCAGCTCAGCATTAGAGACTGCATTGAGTACACTCTGAAAAAAGTTGTCCACAAATCCTCCCTCCACTTGAATGTTGGGATGTTCAGAGAAGCCTAGCACTTCTCATATGAATATTTGCCAAAATTTGAAAATTGATTTTCATCCACCTTTTATCCATGAGCCAAAAATGGCTGTTTACTCATCTTTTGTGCCCTCTTGTCACCGAACTCTCATCTTTGTAAGAACCTAGAAAATGTGAACTGGTCACACGATTCAGCAGCTGTGCTAAGCTGAAGGTAACTGAAGGCCTTCAAACACTTCATGAATTTTGAGAATGCCAAATTCAAGTATATTAAGATTTTTCTTATTGAAATGGATAAGGAAAAAAATGTCTTCCCATTGACCATGAAGGCAACAGAATTAGGCACTATAGAGTGTTTATGTTTTAGGTAGCCTTCAAAGATTCCAAGGTCTTCCACTGCATACTGGGTCACTGCCAATCTTAAGTTTTTCTTGCCCTCAACTTTGATGGCTCTTGAATAGAGAGTGAGACTGAAGACTTAGGGTAGCTCTGCTGCTCTCAAATTCAATTCACACATGATTTATCACCCAAGGTCATTTAATAAGTTATTTTATTTTATTTTCTATTGTTTTATTAATTTTCTGTTATAAAAATTATAATAGTAATGCCATGTTTGATCCAAGCTTTTTGCATAATAACTCAACATGTACCAAAATTCCTTGAAAGCAATTTAGTAAAAACTAGGCTTGGACCAACAACTCACACATTATGCCAAGGAAAGATAAAAATTAATAAATATTTTAGATTTAAACATAGATTTCATAAGTAAATTAGTGGAATATGGGGCAGGTGGTTGGTAGTGGATAGAACATTGGAGCTGGATTCAGGAGGACCTGAGTTCAAATCTGCCCTCCAAGACAATACTTACTAACTGTATGACCCTAGGCACATCACTTAATCCCAATTGCCATGCAACTCTTCCCCCTCCTCCCCCACCCCCTCAAAAAAAACACACAAAACAACAACAAAATAACAAAAAATACATCATCATATCTATGGATAAGAGAAAAATCTACATACTTACAAATAAGAAATAGAAGAAATTTTGGGAAGTAAAATAGATAATTTTGTTTATGTGATATTTAAAGCTTTTGCAGAAGCAAAATCAATGAAAGCAAAATCAGAAAACAAACAGGAAATGGACAAAAATTAGCAAATTTCACTGTCAAAAATATTATTTCTTAAGAACATAGGGAAGTGAGCTGAATGTATTAAACATATGAGACATTTTCCTATTAATGGTGAAATGATCTGAACAGACAGCTTTCAGAAGAAAAACCTCAAACTATCAATAACTACACAAAAATGATCTAAATCTGGTATCAAATGGGAAAAAATAAAATTAAAACTTTAGGAGATAACAATTGAAACCTACTCGATTTACTAACATGACAAAAAAAAAAAAGAATGCTATGCTTGAGAGTTGGAAATTGGCATTTGTTCACTATAGGTGAACTACTGCAACCATTCTTAAGAACAATATGGAAATATGTCAAAGGAATACAAAATAATATATTTTCTTTTATCCAAAAGTACCACCACTAGTTTTTTAAACCAAAGGAATCAAAGAAAAGGACCTATTAAAAAAAAAAGACATAGCAATTCTTTTTATGGTAGCACAGATTTGGAAATTAAGGAAATGGTAAATCATTGAAATGAGTTGTGGTATATGGCTACAATATAATACTATTTTGTTATAAAAACAATAATCAAAATGTTTCTCTGTGGACATATGAACTGATACAAAGTGATCAGACCCAAGAGAATATTGTATACTGTAACAGTAATAATAAGGATGCTCAACTGTGAAAAGCTTGGCTTCCTTAATGAATGATCTAAAATAATTCTAAAGGATCCATTATGAAAAATGCTATCCACCTTTAAAGAAAAATCTGCAGAACTTTGATTGCATGTTCAAGTACGCTTTCAAAAAATATCTTATTATTTTATTATATTTGTGCTTTATTTGCAAACATTTTTCATGAACACATGTAAAGTGAAAATCAATTTCTTTCCCTCTTCAAGAAGGAAGAAAGGTGAGAGGAAGGGAGAGAATTTGAACCTTAAATTAAAAAAAAAAAGTTAATTTTTAAAAACATAAGTGTGAAATATTTATTTAAATTAAAACATTAATGTACAGTGCAGAGTTCCACAAAGTATAATTTACAGATTATGATAATCATACAAAGAACTTTAAAAATATTTTTTTTCTGAAGGGAAAGGATTGGTTAATTTTTTTTTCATTCTTTATGACCAAAATAATATCTAGCACATAGTGGTAGGTGGCTAATAAGTACTTAATTGGTTGATTAAAAAAGAACCAGAGTAAAGAATAGCATCATGTAAATTTTGAATTAAAAAAATAACCATCATTTATCTCAATCAGAATTTGTACTTTTTAAGAGCACATATTTACATAGCATTTATTTTTTCACACATTTTAATATAATCTCATTTAGTCTTACAACAACCCGGCAAAATGGATGCTATAATTTTCTGAGTTTGACCATAAAAAAAGATCCAAAGTTGAGACAACCAAAATCTCAGGCAAATATTAAATAGCTCTGTCTAAAAGTCTAAGAGATTAACTACTCACTTTCTAGATGCTTAAAAAAAAAGCTAGAGCTACATACAATAATGTGAAATCTATATGAAGAGAATACAAGCAAACTTACCAAGACAAGATTACAATCTGACACACACACACACACACACACACACACACACACACACACACATATATGTACACATCAGAGAGGAGAAATAGGTTTATTTTAATTACATAAATATGACTTCCTAGTCACCCTTCATCAATAAATTGAAACATTATATTTGTGGTCATTTTGGGGGTTATTCTCATATATTTAGTACCTTATGAAAGACTGATCAGTGAGGCCATATCCTCTTTAAAAGATCGGGAAAGTATTTTTTCACTCCTATTCTTGTGTCTTAGATTTTTAGTTTTACTCAAACTCAATGTTAATCACTTTTGACAGATCAAAGTGGATGGTACTCTATTTTTTAGCACTTTTAGTAAATCAATGTCAAATAAATAAATTTGTGTTTTTAGTACTCTGAACTGATTCCATATACTTGGCAAGTTTCCTCTCCTTCTTTCCCTAGATACTTCAAGGTGATTCCTCTCTAAACTTAAATAGTTCCCTTTTCTCATAGCATTTAGTCTTTGTGACTGACTGTATTTTATTTACTGGTAAGTTAATACAAACACGCTCTGACATAAATGGAGGATTCTTTTACAAAAAGATAAAGTGCAGTTTTGAGTGATTAGATTACAATGATATATTTCATAAAGTTTTGGATTAGAATTCATTACTGGGGCATGATTCAATCATCTCTCAATTATCCAGGGGTTGATTCTATAGTTAGCATTCCATTGACCTTTTTAATATTTCCCTTCACTATTTTGCTGTTCATGCTGTGGTGAATATAACAGATGAAAAAAGAAAAGGAAAATTGATCAATTGATTTTTGTCTGTTGGCAACTGATAAAATATTTAGACACTGCTTTTTGATGAACTAAAATGTATAATACTTGTAATAATAGTTATCTTTTTATGTAATTAAACAAAATGTAGGAATGGTGATTAGAATCAATGCTCCTACAGGTAGTTTGGCTGACACAATTAAAAATACTTCAGTTCAAGAGTTGCTCCTGACACACATTAGCTATATGACCCAGAACAAGTGACAACTTCTCAGTTGCTTTACAAAATCATGTAAAGACATAAGATACAAAGAAATTTATGACTCCATAAAATATTTCTCTATCAGGAGTTTGTCACAGAGATGAAATTCCAGATCTAGACCAAAACAAATTAGGAAACACATTATCAGATAGAGTCCAAGGTGATCAATGAAAGAAAAATGGATAGACAGACAGAAAGACAAATAGAAATGGGGAGATATGGATAAAGAAATTATATACATGTATACACATTAAAATATATATAATATATGTATATGCATTCATATATATATATGAACACACATACACACCCATATATATATTTTTTTCTAGATATGTACCTATATACAGAATGCTTATATGTACATATACATATATTGAAGAAAACTAATGCATACAGAAGTTAAATAATTTGCCCATGCTTTCAAACTAATAAGTGTCTGAGATCAGATCTGAGCTTGGACTTTGAATTCAAGTCCAGTGTTCTATGCATTGGACTACATAGATAAGAGGAAAAGGAGAGAAAAAGAGTGATATATTAGAGATCCCCAACACATGGAACAGTAATTATAATGATTTCTCCAGAAGGACATCATGAAAGGTGATCTTTAAATGAAAAAGTTTATGCTTTTTTATTTTAAAATTATGACCACTTTCTCATTTAGCCCATGTAATCTTAGTTCTAAGGGGAAAAAAAAGACATATGAGAAATCTGATATTTTATGTTCTGTTCCTTCACTGGTTTCATGTCTGTTTTTTTCTTAATTCTATTAAGACATTGTATTTTGGTATTCTCATCTTATTTCAAAATAATATTAGCTATTGATAAAATTATGGGTTTATCAATAGATTTCACAAAATGAGAACTCAGGAAAGCTTTGGTAGTCACCCTAGAAAGAATAATCTTTTGAAGTATACATCTGTGATTTCAATACCCTAGTCTTCACATTGAGATTTTGCTTTTTTTCCTAGGCACATGTATCTTTTCATACCCATACTATACACCTATAGTTCAAAGGGAAAAAAAATATGAACTTGAGCCAAAATCTTCCTTTTAAATATGGGCTTAATGGTAACTGAGAGTTATAAACTGGTAAGTGTTGTGTTACAAACACATGCATGTGTAAAGTGACAGTGGGGTTATTATTATAAAATAGGCTGGAGACATTTGAAACATTCCCTTCTACTCTTAACATATTGTGAATCAAGAGGAGTAAAATCCTGAAATTTGTTATCCAGGCAACACATGTATTTTTTTCCTAGTAATCCAATGATTTGCAAATATTTGAGTAAATTAAAGTAGATGAAATGTGCTTATATTGCTCAGGTTGTGCAATAAGCTCTGACACTTGAATGAATTATAAAGCAAATTGATAAACAACCAGGAATCTTCCACAGAGAAGATTTACATTAGAAAAGAAAAAAAAAGGATTCAGGAAAATATTTGTTCATCTGTCAAATGGCTTTTGGTATCTCAAGATACAAGCCTTTACCTCATTATAGCCCCTATTCATCACTCTACTTACCAACTCCACTGGTACTATCTTTAAGTTTTAGACAAAAGTCACTTGTCTAAAATCTTTAGCCCTTTGAGAGAGAGAACTACAGAGTTTTCTTTATCTAACCTTATCCCCTGGTCCTTGATAAAAAGTTACTAAACTCCAAGGTATTTCAAAATATATGCTATTAAAACATCAAAACTAAACATAGGATGATGGATAGAATGGAAAATAAAGTAAAGTTATAGGATAAAACTTTTTTTTTAATTTTTTTTATTTGCATAACATATGTGTGGGTAATTCTTCAACAATAACCCTTACATAGCTTTCCGTTACAAATTTTCCCCCCAACTCCCCACCCCTCCCCTAGATGGCAGGATATCCACTACATATTAATTATGTTAAAATATTGGCAAATCGAATATATGTATACATATTTCCAAACTTATCATTGGTGTGCAAGAAAAATCTTATCTACACAAACGATATATCAGATAAAGGAAACACAATGTAAGCAAACATCAATCAAGGAGTATGAGAATGTTATGTTGTGGTCCACATTTCGCATCCCTCTCTCTGGGTGTATATGGCTTTCTTCAGTGAACAATTGGAGGTGGTTTGAAACATTTCATTGTTGAAGAGAGCCATGTAGGATAAAACTTTTAACAATCCATTAATTCATAAAGGTATCTCCTATGAATTGTGACCTCTCCCAGCTGCAAATATTTTTTATTTTTTATTTTTTTAAGCTTTTTATTTGTATAATATATGTATGGGTAGTTCCCCAACACTGATCTTTACAAAGCTTTCCAATACAAATTTTACCCCCAGTCCCCTCCCCTCCAGTAGATGGCAGGAAGTCCACTACATGTTACTAATGTTGAAATGCTTGAGAAGTTATGCAAGAAAAATCCTATCTACAAGAAAAAAAAAGAATCAGAGTAAGGCAACATAATGCAAGCAAATGTCAATAGAGATCATGAAAATGTTACGTTGTGGTCCATATTTCATGTCCCTCTTTCTGGGTGTATATGGTTTTCTTCAGTAGACAATTGGAACTGGTTTGAGACAATTCTTTGTTGCAGAGAGTCATGTCCATCAGAATTGATCATCATGTAATACTGTTGTTGCTGTGTATGATGATCTCCTGGTTCTGCTCGTTTCACTCAGCATCAGTTCATGCAAGTCTCTCCAGGCCTCTGAAATCGTCCTGCTGGTCATTTCTTACAGAGCAATAATATTCCATAACATTCATATACCATAATTTATTCAGCCACTCTCCAATTGATGGGCATCCCTTCAGTTTCCAGTTTCTAGCCACTACAAAACGGGATGCCACAAACATTCTTGCACAGGTGGGTCCCTTTCCCTCCTCTAAGATGTCTTTGGGATATAGGCCCAGTAGAAATACTGATGGGTCAAAGGATATGCACAGTTTCTCAACTTTTTGAGCTGCAAAAATTTTACCACTATTCTTAGTTCCCTTTTATAGTTGGGTTTTTCTTTTAAGTCTTATTATTAATTAATTGTATGGTAGTAAATGTTAAACATCTAGCTGTCTATGGGATGAGGATGGTGGAGCCATTTACTCACCATAAGCTTTTATGTTTAATCTGCATTAAAAATAGTTTTTCCTCATTTTTTGGGGGAAGAAGCAGGAATTTGAGTGATATGCCTAGAGTCACACAAATAGTTAGTACCAAGTGTCTGAAGCTAAATTTTAACCCAGGTTTTCCTGAATACAGGACTAGTGTTCTATCCACTGTGCTATATAGTTGCCCCATAATTTTCTTAAGACTAGCAAATCAACAAAATAAGAGAGCCCCTATTTATAGCATTTGGTGATTTCTAAAATATAAAGCCACACAATGAAAATTTAAAAACTGACTCATATAAGTAATTTTCAGCTAGCACTAGTACATCCCAGCTATTAATAAAAGTAACTAAAAATAGCAAACATGTATGCAGCACTTGCTATGTAATTGGTACTGTGCTAAGCATTTTACAATAATATTAAATAATTAGATTTTGACAAAAATCCTAGGAGGTAGGTGCTTTTATTTCCCCATTTTACATATGAGAAAATAGAAGGAAATCGAGTTTAAGTGACATTTTGCAGACCTACACAGCTTGTGTCTGAAGCCAGACTTAAAATCCAGGTATTTTTAGTTTTGTGAATCATATTCCTCAAAGCAAAGCTGTGTGATAAATTATTCAAGTAATTTTATCTCCATTTTATTTATGTGGACACGAAAGTCCAGTGAGGGAAAATAACTTGCTTAAAGTCCCATAACTAGAATTCATGAGAGCCACATGTTAAATCCAGGTTATCAAAATATCTAGTCTGTTTCCCACAACGTGTCTTTTTATTGTCGTATTTTTTACATTTAATACATATTGCTTTTTGAGTTATATAGGGAGAGAAAAATAAGAGCAAAAGGGAAAAAAAAAAACATGGGAGAGATAAAAATGAGAAAACAAGAAGTGAACAAAGCATGAGTTATTTACATTCAGTCTTAGATCTTTTTTCTGGATCCAGAAGGCATTTTCTGTCTAAACTCTATTGGGATTGATGTGGATGATGAAATGCTGAGGAGAAGCAACTTTTCATAGTTGCTCATCATAATGTGTACAATGTACTCCTGGTTCTGCTTTTTTCACTCAGCACCAGTTTATATAAATCTTTACAAGCCTTTCTATAATCCAGTTTTTCATTATTTTAATGAAGCAATAATATTCCATTACCTTCATGTACCACATCCTGTTCAGCCATTAACCAATTGACAGGCATTAATTCTTTTTTCTAATTCTACCACAAAAAAAATAGCTACTACAAAATTTTTGTACATGTAGATCATTGTTGCTTCTTTATGATTTCCTTGGGATACAGACACATTATGGAACTACTAGGTTAAAGGGTATACAAAGTTTTATATCTCTGTGGGCTTAGTTCCATATTGTTCTCCAGAATAGTTGGATGGTTTCACAACTCTACCAACAATACATTAGTGTACCAGTTTTTCCACCTTCACTTCATCATTTATCATTACCTTTTCCCGTCATCATAGCCAAAGTGAGAGGTTTGAGATGGTACTTCAGAGTTGTGTTCATTTTCATTTCTCTAATCAATAGTGCTTTAGAACATTTTTTCATATAACTATAAATGGATTTGATTTCATCATCTGAATATTGTCTGATCATATCATTTGACCATTAGTGGGGAGATGACTTATATTGTTATAAATTTGACACCATTTTTTATATATTTCAGAAATGAGAATTTTGAGGAGGGCAGAGAAAAGATGGCAAAGAAGAGACATGTCTTTATCTGAGCTCTTCCTGGCATTTCTCAGATGAGTACCAAATCAAGCTTCTAAACTGGTTTTGGAATGAAAGAACCCACAAATATCTGGAGAGAAACAAATTTCTAGTGGAAGATTTTTTTAATTAAAGCTTTTTATTTGCAAAACATAATCATGGGACAATTTTTCAGCACTGACCCTTGCAAAGTCTTCTGTTCCAATTTTTTCTCTTTCACTCCCACTCCTTCCCCTAGATAGCAAGCAGGCTAATACATGTTAATTATGCTAAAATATATGATTAATCAAATATATGTGTAAATATTTATAAAATTATCTTGCTGTACAAGAAAAATCAGATCTACAAGAAAAAAAACTGATAAGAAAAACAAAATGCAAGCAAACAACAACAAAAAGAGTGAAAATGCTGTGTTGTGAACCACACCCAGTTTCCACAGTCCTCTCTCTGTATGTGAATAGCTCTTTTTATTATTAAACAGTTGGAAGTGGTTTGAATCATCTCAATGTTGAAGAGAGCTACATACATCAGCATTGATCATCCCATAATCTTGTTTCCATGTATAATGATCTACTGCTTTTGCTCATTTTATCTAGCATCAGTTCATGTAGGTCTCAGAGGCCTCTCTGAAATCATCCTGCTGATTGTTTCTTACAAAACAATAATGTTCCATAACATTCATATACCATAATTTATTCAGCCATTCTCTAATTGATGGGCATCCATTCAGTTTCCAGTTTCTTGCAACTACAAAAAGAGCTGCCACAAACATTTTTGCACATGTAGGTCCCTTTCCTTTTTTTAACATCTCTTTGGGATATAAGTCCAATAGAAACACTGCTGGGTCAAAGGATATGCATAGTTTGATAACTTTTTGATCATAGTTCCAATTTTCGCTCCAGAATGGTTGGATCCATTCACAGTTCCACCAATAATTTATCAGTGTCCCAGTTTTCCAACATCCCCTCCAACATTTGTCATTATTTTTTTCTGTCACCTTAGTCAATCTGACAGCTGTGTAGTGGTATCTCAGAGTTGTCTTAATTTGCATTTCTCTGATTAATAGTGACTTGGAGCACGTTTTCATGTGATTAGAAATAATTTTAATTTCTTCATCAGAAAATTGTTCATATCCTTTGACCATTTATCGATTGGAGAGTGGCTTAATTTCTTATAAATTTGAGTCAATTCTCCATATATTTTAGAAATGAGACCTTTATCAGAATCCTTAAATGTAAAAATAAATTCCCAATTAATTGCTCCCCTCCAAATATTTTCTGCATTAATTTGGTTTGTACAAACACTTTTCAACTTAATAGAATAAAAATTATCTATCTGGTATTCAATTAAGAGATCTAGTTCATTTTTGCACACAAATTCCTTCCTTCTCCACAAATCTGGGAGGTAAACTATACTATGTTCCTCTAATTTATTTATAATATCTTTCTTTATGTCTATATCATGAACCTATTTAGATCATATCTTGGTTTATGCTGTTAGTTGTGGGTCAAGCCCTAATTTTTTCCGTACTAGTTTCCAATTTTCCCAATAATTTTTGTCAAATAGTGAGTTCTTATCCCAAAAGCTGGGGTCTTTGGGTTTCTCAAACACTAGATTGCTATAGTTATTGCCTATTTTATCCTGTGATCTTATCTTATTCCACTGATTGACTACTCTATTTCTTTACCAGTACCAAAGGGTTTTGATGACCACTGTTTTATAATATAATTTTAGATCTGGCACATCTAGACCACCTAAATCAGCATTTTCCTCTATATCCAGTATAGCCTTTTGCCACCTCTTAATGACTTTTTTATTTGATGCCATCACATGAAATTCCATTTACAACCAAAACGTTAATCCAACGCCTTGTCTACTCCAGTGTCATATACAATTCTCAAAAGTTACAGATATTGTGTTCCCATCTAGGGTTTAATCTTTAAATATATATATACATATATATATATATATATATATATATACATATATGTTTTTTGTTTTCCTTTTTACCTATGATTCTCTTGAGGCCTGTGTTTGTAACTTAAATTTTCTGTTTAGTTTTTGTTGTTGTTGTTATTGTTGGTGGTGGTGGTGGTGGTGGTTTTTGTTTTTTCAATAGAAATGATAGAAGGTCTCTTACTTTGTTAAAGCTCCATCTCCTCCTCTGAAAGATGGTGCTGAATCTCTCTGGGCTGCTGATTCTTGGTTTTAACTCCAGGCACTTTGCCATCTGGAATATGGCATTTTTATGCTCTTTGTTCCTTTATTCTAGAAGCTTCCAGATCCTGGGTAATTGTGACTGTTGCTCCTTGATATTTGAATTGCTTTGTCTGGCAGCTTGCAGTAATTTTTCTTTGATATTATAGTCTTGGAGTTTCTCAACAATTTTCCTTGGAGTTTTCCTTGTAGGATCATTTTCCAGATGAGACTGGTGGATTCTCTCAATGAATATTTCCCTCTATGTTTCTAGAATATTGGGGCAGTTTTCCTTAATGATCCCTTGAAAAATGCTATACAGGCCATTTTTTAGGTAGACAATAAATTTTAAATTCTTTCTAAATCATCTATTTTGTCAATGAAGTATTTCACATTTTCTTCCATTTTTTTCATTTTTCAATTTGATTCTTGCTGACTCACAAAGTCATTAGCTTCCATTTCCCCTATTCTACATTTTATCTGTGATTGTTTTCAGTTATCTTTTGTATATCTTTTTACATACAGTTTATTATAATGTTTATGTAGTTGTTTTCTTTTTTTTTCACCTTTTAATTTTTTTTATTTTTTTAAGCTTTTTATTTGTATAACATATGTATGGGTAGTTCCCCAGCATTGATCTTTACAAAGCTTTCCATTACAAATTTTACCCCCAGTCCTCTCCCTTCCCCTAGATGGCAGGAAGTCCACTACATGTTAATAATGTTGAAATACTTGACAAGTTATGCAAGAAAAATCCTATCTACAAGAAAAAAAAAGAAAATCAGAGAAAGGCAACACAATGCAAGCAAATATTAATAGAGATCATGAAAATGTTACGTTGTGGTCCATATTTCATATCCCTCTCTCTGGGTGTATATGGTTTTCTTCAGTGAACAATTGGAACTGGGTTGAGACAATTCTTTGTTGCAGAGAGTCATGTCCATCAGAATTGA
>JAJPUD010027504.1:0-15508 GCA_023553655.1 Myrmecobius fasciatus | reverse complement strand
CTGATGGTTTTAAATAGATGCTACCGACTATTTTAAGGAAAAGTCCATTAATTCCTATACTCTCTAATGTTTTTAATAGGAATGGATGTTGGATTTTATCAAATGCTTTTTCTGCATCTATTGAGATTATCACATATTTTTTTGTTAATTTGGTTATTAATATAGTCAATTATGTTAATAGTTTTCCTTATATTGAACCATCCCTGCATTCCTGGTATAAATCCTACTTGGTCATGGTGTATTATTCTTGGAATGATTTTCTGTAATCTCTTTGCTAATATTTTATTTTATTTTATTTTTTTGTGTGTGCAAACCCAATGAGGTTTTTTTATTTTTATTTTTTTATTTTTTATATTTTATTTGCATAACATATGTGTGGGTAATTCTTCAACAATAACCTTTACATAGTTTTCTGTTACAAATTTTTCCCCCCAACTCCCCACCCCTCCCCTAGATGGCAGGATATCCACTACATGTTAATTATGTTAAAATATTGGCAAATCGAATATATGTATACATATTTCCAAACTTATCATTGTTGTGCAAGAAAAATCTTATCTACACAAAAGATATATCAGATAAAGGAAACACAATGTAAGCAAACATCAATCAAGGAGTATGAGAATGTTATGTTGTGGTCCACATGCTAATATTTTATTTAAGATTTTTGCATCACTATTCATTAAGGAGATTGGTCTATAATTTTCTTTCTCTGTTTTTGTTTTACCTGGTTTAGGTATCAGTACTATGTCTGTATCATAAAAGGAGTTTAGTAGGATTCCTTAATTCCCTATTTTTTCAAATAGTTTATATGATATTGGAGTTAATTGTTCTTTAAATGTTTGGTAGAATTCACATGTAAATCCATCTGGTCCTATGGATTTTTTCTTAGGAAGTTGATTAATGACTTGTTTTATTTCTTTTTCTAAAATGGGACTATTTAAGTAATTTATTTCCTCTTCTGTTAATCTGGGCAATCTATATTTTTGTAGATATTCCTCCATTTCACTTAGGTTATCAAATTTATTGGCATACAGTTGGGCAAAGTAACTCCTGATTATTGCTCTAATTTCCTCTTCATTGGTGGAAAGTTCTCCCTTTTCATTTTTGAGACTAAGAATTTGATTTTCCTCTTTCCTTTTTGTAATCAAATTAACTAGAGGTTTATCTATTTTGTTGGATTTTTCATAAAACCAACTTTTAGTTTTATTTATTAATTCAATAGTTTTTTTACTTTCAATTTTACTAATCTCTCCTTTTATTTTTAGGATTTCAAGTTTGGTATTTGATTGGGGATTTTTAATTTGTTCTTTCTCTAGCTTTTTCAGTTGCAAGCCCAATTCATTGATTTTCTGTCTCTATTTTATGCAAATAAGCATCTAGAGATATAAAATTTCCCCTTATTATTGCTTTGGCTGTATCCCACAAATTTTGGTATGTTGTCTCATTATTGTCATTTTCTTGGATGAAATTAGTAATTGTGTCTGTAATTTGCTGTTTCACCCATTCATTCTTTAGGATAAAATTATTTAGCTTCCAATTGGTTTTTGGTCTATTTTCTCCTGGCCTTATATTGCATGTGATTTTTATTATGTCATAATCTGAAAAAAATACATTTATTATTTCTGCCTTCCTGCATTTGATTTTGAGGTTTTTGTGTCCTAACACATGGTCAATTTTTGTATAAGTTCCATGGACTGTTGAGAAATGGGCCTGGCATTTTCAATTTCAACTGGCATTTCAACAATTTCAAAGTTGAGGTTTACTTTGTCTTCTGGAACTTAAATCCCAACTAGACAAACAGTACAGGAAGTATAAATCCCTGTGGTTCCTGCTGAAGCTTTGATCATACCCAGCTACCTTTGTGGAGTTAGCTTTTAGGTGCTTATGCTTCAGACAGGTGAATCCTCAGCCTGGGCTCTTTCTTCAGATCTTCTTGGGTTATATCAGGAGGACCCCTGTTCTGTCCCAAGTCTTCCTGATTTTTCACCAATCTATGTTTGCCCTGAAGTACAAATTTGTTCTGTTTGTGGGGAAAATCAAGAGAACCTGAAATTTGCCATTCTACTCCACTATCTTCCCAGAATCCTTTCGATCATTTCCTAATACTAGAGAGTTTTGTTGGTATGTTTATTTAATTTACTTAGACTATAGTTGATATATGCAAATGTTTGTATTTGTTGAGTAAAATTTGTAACAAAAAATAAAAACCAGAAAAATTGAAATTTGTTGTGGTCAGGAAAAGCCTTTGGTGTTTCTAGTCTAATATTTCTCATCCCAATAAGCTGTTTTCTAGCCATGCATCCTATTCTACTCCACTTATTCCCCACTTTACTCCTGCTTTTCTTCTCTCACATGTGCATGGTATACTGAGCCCCATATTCAGATTTTGGTTTAGCTTAATCACTCTAGGCCTCTAGGCTTCCTTCACTGATTGAATTAAAGGGAACTGCTTGCTAATTCAAGATTATAATACTTTTCTAAGGTCATTTTATCACTAGAAGGACGAAGTGCATCAATTGGCATGAAACATTTTTAGATACTTGAAACTCCAAAAGCCTTAGGTATTTCTACTTGATACTTTATAACTTTTTATATCTTTATTATCAATATTCCTTATTATTATAAAGAAATTTCAAATATTAAAAGAAATAAAACATGGTTCCACCCAAGGGTGTACTGGTGTGCTGGTAAAAACTGGTTCTTCCAAAAAATATTCAAGATACACTTTTAAACTTAATATGGAGGGCAGAACCAAGATGGCAAAGTAGTAAGAAGCACTTCAGTAAGCTTATCATGCCATATCCCACCTCAAAAACATTTTTCCAAGCATCTAGTAAATGCACAGAATAAATCCTTATAGGGGAAATCTAGAAAAAACTCATTGTGAGTCAACCATTATTGAACCTAGAATAGCAAAGGAAAACAGACAAGGAAATCTTTGACCACTAGAAATGAGTCATGCCAGGAGCATGTTGCAATTAAAGCAGTTCATTATGAAGAGAGATGATGAGCAGCAGGACAAAAGGAAGCTTCAGACCCATAACAGGTTATAACAGACCCATGTGCAGCAGCTTTGTTTCTCACTATCAAGTTATGGGTAACAGATCCAGGTAGGATAGAGAAGGGGATCTGTTTCCAGGATAATATTCCCTAGAAGGGTGGCATTGAGTGGAATATAGGAAATTCAAAAGCAAGCAGCAGCAATGTGGCTCAGATTTCAGGAACAGAACAGGTTTTCATTTCCATTATTTGAACACTGCCTACAAAGGAATAAACAGGGCAGAGATTCCAGACCAAAGGGGAACATAAAATTCTGTTACTTTCAACAATAGAACTTTTCAGTTGACTACAGGCTCAGATCTAAACTCTGGTTAAGAAATTGCAGAACTTAAATCAGGAAGCCAGGAATCGGAGCTTGTCCTGCACCAAACCACCTTGAAAAATTCCAGTTAGCCTATGAGTTCCTGGAATATTACCGTACTCAATGTCCTTCCTCTCTTCCCCCTCCTCACTTCCAAATAGCAATAATATTAGCCTACAGCTTTTTTTTTTTTCAGCAGTTTGGTAGAGCCTAGGCTTAACATCAAGTACAAAGTCACTAAAAAGGTTGGAAGAATAGTACAACAACAACAAAAATCCTACCATAAAGAACTATTATGGTGGTAAGAAAGCTCAAGACAGAAATGCAAAAGAAGAAAATTACTTCAAAACACCTACAAACCAAAAGAATGGGGGTATAATGGAATCCAGAAGAAGGTACTGATGAAATGTGACTACCAAGGCTGATTCAAAAAGTTTCCTAGGGGCATAATAGAATCCATTTCACAGAAGTGGATCAATAGATGTGACCCAGACCTGAATCATGGACCCAGGAATACTTTTTTTTTGATTTGATTAAGAATTTTGAAAAACAATTTATTTTTATTAACATTAAATTTTGAGTTCCAAATTCTCTCTCTTCTCATTGAGAAGGCAAGCAATTTGATATGTTATACATTGCAATGAGAGAAATGATTATTAATGACCAATAATCGGGGGAAATCCAGAATTTCCCCTTTTTCTATAGTCCTCATTTCAAAGTTCAGTCTCCTGAGGGATATCAGTGATAATGAGATTGAACGAACTCTCTCCAATTTTGGTCAGATTCCCCCCCCCCCAATTTACAAGGAATTTAATCCCATTGTGTTCTATTTATATTTGGGGAAGGGATAAATTCATTGATTATATGGACCAAGGCTGGGGATGGTCTGGGTGCAGAGATAGTCTCTTTGTCCAAAAATGATATGATGTCACTCTCCCAGCCCTTCAGTAGAATAGACCCAGGTCCTTATTTTAATATTCATTCTTTCTCATTACTTGTTAATCAATCAGAGTTGATTGGCATCCTCTGGAATACACATTGTTTTCAAGGTCATAGAAGTCTTGAGCCTGAGCCACGAGGGTCTTTGACATTTAAGAGTGCCACTGACCTCTTTTATTAGTAACCTGCTAGCCTTGTTAATACAATGATTAAATTACTCAGAAATTGTCTCAAACTTTTTTAATGTCACAGTAGTCATGCAAAACATATCTCCATGTTAGTCATGCTTTGAAAGAAAACAAAACAAAAAACATGAAAAAAAATTTAAAAATAGTATTCTTTGATTTGCACTCTGCAAGTGGATAGGAATTTTACAGCATTATGAACTCCCTCTTCATCCCACAGTTTAAAGATTATCATGCCCCAAACTCCTTGGCGACATATTTGGTTGTATGCTTTTCTTGTTCCATTTTGGGGTTCTGGCCCCAGTGTGAGGGTGATGAGATTAGTAGGCTGCCTTATTGTAAAGGTGTTATTTTAAGCTGCAGTGTAGAGGATTGACAGAATACCTAGCTTTGGAGATGTTCCTCAAGTTTGCTGAGAGAGGATGTGTCATAAGGCCATTCTGTTGTTCCTATGGCCTTCCATTTTACACCTACCCCTAATATGTATAACAATCATTCTGGCAAGACTTGGACTAGTTATCTTGAAAGTATGCTTTGAAAGTTGCTAATAACTCTGCAAATTGTATTTCTCCCCAGCTTGGGAAGAGAGTAACTGAATTGGAGGATGGAATTTCCTGATATAATGGCAGGTTGAAGTCTGTAGAGAGAGACATGGGGTGAGTGAGTTAGAGAAAGAGTGTTGGGGAGAGTAGCAGTAGATGAAAGATGTTTTCTAGGAGACTAACTGTAAGTCTTATGAAGGCACAAGACTTCCCCCCACCCTGACTTCCCATAGCTTTTTAAGAGTAGGAGAGTAACTCAATTAGTTCTACTTGGAGAAACCATTGAGAGAAAACTGAATATACTCCACTCTCTGTTTCTCCCATTTCATTGTCATATGCTGTAGGCAGCCTGATTCATTTACTAAGTGTTTCTCTGATATTTTGAAGGTTGCTTACTGGTTATTTGTGTTTTTTAAACAATGGATTTTTAGATACAAATAAAATCATTTAAATCATGTCCAGAGTTGGTATTTTTGTTATAATGTTGTAAGCAGGTGACTGAGAACACACTCTCTTGACTTACCATTCAACATATTGTCTAGAGATTCAAAACAGTTTAAGAATTTTATATATAATCTGTATTTTTAAGTTTTCTAGTTTCATAAAGAAAGAAATCCAGGTGGAACTGGCACCTTTACCCTATTCCAGAGATTCTTAACTTCTTTTGTATTATAGATCCTTTTGAGCAATATGGTGAAATCCACGGACCTCTCAATGATTTCATTCATTCATTTATTTTTGAGACAGGGTCTCCCTTCCTCACCCTTGCTACAGAGATATTGCTACAAATGTAGCAATATCTCACAAACCTAACCCAAACCTAACACTGAAATGAATCTGAGGCTTTAATTTGCTCCATTTTTTTGATCTGAGCTTGTTCATGTCCTTTTAGGCTAGCCAATGTATTCAGGAGGACTGACTCATCAATCTTATGCCAGTCTGAAAATGGACACCCTACTTGAGCCACCTACCTTTCTTTAACTCTAGTTCAGCTCAGAACTCCTGAATTCAAAGAATCCATCAGCTCTCCCAGTAGCAGGAATTACAGTCATGCACTATTGCATTAAGTGTCAGAGTAATGTTTTTAAAATGATAAAATAAAATATATAGGATTAATAAGGGTTTGGAGATTGTTGTAAATATAAATTTTTTAATAAGATCATATACTCCAGCTTAAAAAATTCTTGCCCTACACTTAAATCCTCAGGAGCTAATCTCATTAATCCAGGCTGACTATCTCTCAAAATAATATAATCAAGGGAGACTGGAAAATAGACTTCAGAAGGTTACATCCTGAACTAGCCAATGGTGGGTGGAGATAGGCATGCTAAGTAAGAATCAATTTCACCTTTGCTGGAAAAGAGGGGGATGAAAAGTGCTCCTCATCCAAACTGTCCATCCAAACTGTGACATCTGTTGGGTATCACATATCAAATAAAAGGGCCTATTGCTCTCAACACTGACTGGTTTGTTTAATTCTTACTTGGAGTCTGGTTAATACTAGCAATGGATCTTGGCAGGATTATAGTTTTACATTCTGGAAAGCAGAGGTAGCTGAAGCCCTTTATAGATGCACTGATCTAGAGTAGGCAAACACCAATTATAAAAAAAAATAACCTAGAAATGAATATCAATGTCAATAAAAATTCTTTGGTAATCAATGGTATGTTTATGGACTCCTCATTCTAGCTCTTTCTATCTGTATCCCCCTTCCTGGCAGCTAGGCAGTAGAATGGATAGAGTACTAGACCTGAAGACAGGAACTCATCTTATTTTTTTCTTCAATGAAATCTGGTAAGCAGTTTTCTCTCCTCATCTCCTCCTGATATTACATCATATCCTCATGATATTACATCATGACTTTGCACACCCCTTCCTCACCAATTCACTTGCATGTCATGTCATTACCTCCCTGATATCATGATTCTTTTTGAGAATGAAGATCAAAAATTAACCCCTTGTATTCTCTCCTCAAATTCCTATCTTCTCTTGACTCTGTTAGTTAACAAGCATTTATTACAAGTGTCAATTAGGCACTGTGCTAAATACTGGGAATAAAAAGAAAGAAAAAAAAATGTCCCTGACATGAAAGAGTTAAGTCTAATGTGGAGAATTACATGAAAACAATTATGTGCAAATAAGATGCATATATGTGAATATGTGTGTATATATAACATATACATATACCTATATACATGTGAGTGTATATATAATATATGCATATACACACACACATACCTATATGTATATGTGAGTGTGTGTGTGTGTGTGTGTACACTGCTCTCTCCTAGTTCTTTCCTTACTTATCTGACCACTGCTGCTGTTTCTTTTGCTGATTCTTTATGTCATGGTCACTACTCCTGGATTTCCCCCAAGGCTATATTCTGAACCATCTTTTCTTCCTTATCTCACTTTGTGTTCTTATCAGCTCCTATAAGTTCAAGTATCATTTCTATGCAGAGGACTCCCACATCTCTATATATCTTAGTTTCTTTTCTGTGCTCCAGTCCCACATCACCAATAGTTTTTTGGATATCTGAAACTTATAGGTATATCTAAAGGAATTCTTTGAAATTTATCTTCTTCTGAATTTCCCTATTATTATAAA
The DNA here is from genome assembly GCA_023553655.1 of Myrmecobius fasciatus. Classification (NCBI taxonomy): domain Eukaryota; kingdom Metazoa; phylum Chordata; class Mammalia; order Dasyuromorphia; family Myrmecobiidae; genus Myrmecobius; species Myrmecobius fasciatus. Next base: position 7,870 of record JAJPUD010027504.1, on the reverse strand, counting down.
AAGCATTAACATCCATTTCAGTGTCATCTTGACTCCTCTTTCTTTCTCATCAGTTCTCTCCTCTCCCCCCTTTAATATTTTGCCAAAAAATTCTCATTTCTACCTCCACATCATCTCTCATGTGTTTCCTTCCCTCCATGTACAATTCAGACGCTTACCTTGCCAACCTCCTAATCAATGTTTCAGTGGCTCCCTATTAGGAAAGATAAGCAAACAAGCATTTATTAAGTGTGCCAGGCACTGTGCTTTGCAAATACTCTCATATTACTTCCTGGATCAAATATGGTATTTGGAATTCAAAGCTTTTCAAAATCTGATTTTTTTTTTCCTTTCCCAGTCTTCTTATACTTTAGTCCCTCTCCTCCTCCCCTCACTCCTCTCCCCTTTCTGTGACTTTGCACTACTTATCCCCAATTTCTGAAACTGTTACTCAGGCTGTTGGTGCCTTTTTTTTCTCTCTCTCTCTATATACCTTACATGTATATATTTGCATGTTCTTTCCTTTTAACGTGAGCTCCTCATGAGCAGCAAAATGTCTTTGCCTTTCTTGTATCCTTAAATACATAAAACAGCTTAATAAATGCGTGTTGACTGACTGACGCTTATTATTTGCGTTTAAAAAGAGGAATCTGAATACATATTTCTAACGGTTTGAACATGTTAAGAAGCTATTTGAACAGAGAGGGACTTCTGTTTCTCAGTTTCTTCTCCATAACTACAGGCAGGAAATAGGATCCTTGTTTCGAAAAAGTCAGGGATTCTTTGCAAGGATGCCACATTTTGCAGGATAGGCAGCCTATATTTCCACTCTTATGGCAGTGTCTCTTGGGTGTGACAACCAACTTTTCACTATCTCTGTAGAGTTAATTTCCTCCTATTTAAGAATTGAAAAGGACCAAAGGCAATACATTTTGCGGGTGGGCGCATTTAGGGTTAGAGCATACAAGACACTTCCGGTTCACGAAGAGGGGCGGTTCCTTCTGGGCCTACGGCTCAGTCTCGCCTGGCCTATAGAGACCCCCGGGTGCAGACTGACTACGGCTTGTTTACTCCTGCAGAGGAGCCCCAAGACCTAGTAGTACATCTGACTGCTCCAGGCGAGGGACCTTGAGGTGGAAGTAGGACGGAGCGTGCTGCAAGGAAGCGGAGTGGGCGAGGGGCGCCTTCTGAAAACCCGGCATCTCTGATGCTACTTTGAGATTTTCATTTCCGGCTCTGCGCTTGCAGACGTTTCTTGGTCTAAGAGGAATCCTGGGTTCTGGAATCGGAATAGACTCGCGGCGCTAAACAGTAATCCACGACTGATGTTTCCTCCTGCGTCCTTTTGGCCTTAAAATACCGACGCAGCTTTTTCTTAGGATCTCCAGTGCCATAGAAACACGGGTGGACACATGGGCACAACTTTAACTATTTTTTTCATAGCATCATTGTGAGGATGAAATGAGGTGATGTGTAGAAAGTGCTTAGTAACTATAAAATGATTTATAAATATAAATTATTTTCGTTTTATGTGTATTTCATAAGCCTTTGGCCATCCTGGTTGTTTTCACTAAATCTAATTAGTGATTTATTAACAAAGCAATGAATAGATCCTTTCAATTAAGTATATAATCTAAGCAGTCTGAAAATTATCTTGCCTGACCTTAAATTTTCAAAATGAGTATAATTCGTTTTCTTCATGTAGAATTAAATGGATTTATTTTCCGGGTAACTGGAAAATTTAAGTGTGTTTGGTGCTTCCAAAGCCTCTGCCCTTTCATGTTTTTTGAAAGTGATTTCTTTTGGCTCAGTAGTGTCTGGGGAAAAAAAAAAGACCAAATTTCACTAAACTTGTCTCAATTGGAAGATGAGTAGATTTTGGAAGAAAAGTATAACTGCACAATGAGGAGAGGCCACATCCCTTGGCCCTCAGATTCCCCATAAAGAGGATGAACTTGTCATAGTGAACTTCGAGGAAAAGGATTGTAGAAGAAAACAGAAGACAAGTATTCAAGGGAACAGCCCCCCAAAACAGAACATGTCCCAAAACTTTAGGCAGTTTCCTTACTGTGAAGCTTCTAGTCCTCGGCAAGCTCTTACTCACCTACAGGATCTCTGTTGGGAATGGCTGAGACCAGAGATCCACACAAAGGCCCAGATCCTGGAGTTGGTGGTGTTGGAGCAATTCTTGAATATTCTCCCTAAAACACTCCAAACCTGGGTTCAGAAGCATTGTCCAAAAAGCCCTGAGGAAATGGTGACTCTATTGGAGGATTTGGACAGAGCCAGATGAATCAGATCAGGTGAGCTAGAGGAAAAGGTAATCTGTGAGCTATGTACTCTGTAGATGAGAAATTAGATGATACAAAAAAGGATGAGTTCTATTCTTTAAATTGCATGTGGGCTGAGTGTTGAGTTGGGGCTGGAAGGATGCATGGGGAGACAGGCATTACAAGTTGGTGAACATTGTATGAGCAGAATGGCACAGAGGAAAAAAAAAACAAACAAAAAACACCTAACAAGCTATTTGTTGGCATAGAAAATAGATTGACTTGGATAGGGTTGAAAGGAATTCTAGGGAATAATTAGTGGGAGAATTGCAGAGAGCCAAGAATGTTAAGTGGCTTGTCTAGGCCTAGCTCTTGTGTATTGAAAGTTGTTTGTTGAAAGCTGGTCTGCTTTTCAAGATTGAATTCAATTCTTGTTCTTTTCCCCTTACAGTTTTTTTTTTCTCACAGGTTTTGGTTAAACAATATAATTTTTCTCTGGGTCCCAACCAATTCCCCCAAATCATCAGTGGCTTCAAAAGAGACAGAAACCCAGGGAGCAATGCAGGAATTTGATGTTCATCTCCAACCCACGGAAATCCAGTTTAAGAATATACCCTGCCCTCTACAAGAAAATGGTAAGAAATTGGGAAGTTGGGTGGTAGGGAGACAAACTAACTGAAATATGTAAAGTGTTTACAGAGAAACATATCAAAAATGTATTTTAAATGTTGTATAAATGCTAAAGATCTATGAAGTGTGAAGTAGAGCTTAATTGGTGAAAGTTTTCAAAAGAAGATGAATTTAAAGGTGGATTGTGAAGGGCATGAAAAAATTTGAGGATTTCTTAGGTGGTAAAGAGCAACCATGATAATTAAAGGGTAGGAGAAAACCAGGGAATTCCCTTGGGGGGCTACTATTCATCCTATCCTGATGATGAAAAATAATTTTGTCTATGAGTGGAATAATGAGAAATGAACTTTGTTAGTAGTGGAACAAGAGGATATCTCTCCCTATTATTAAATGATCTTGAATACAGGCAGTTCTGTTATAATTCTTATTTTGAAATAAATTTTTTCATTCTGATTATAAAAATTTTGTGTTTGCTTATGTATAATTTTGTCATCAAGGACAACTCAATCAAGAATGAATGGGTTGGGGGGAGGGGGTGAAACCTCTACAGAAAGATTGAGAGAGGTGTCTGTAAACATGTGATGGAGCCTGTGGGAAGAGTTTTCTGATTTCAACTGAGAAAAATTGTTGCAGTGGTGAGAGCTAATAAGAAGGATTGTAATGCTCCAGAGGAGAAGGAGATAGTGTAGAGTGGCTGGTACAGAAGAGAAAGGAAAACAACCCCCAGCCCACCCTAGAACAGAAATTATGATGATGCTAGTGCATCAGTTGGTGAACTGAGAAGGGTGTGTGTGTGTGTGTGTGTGTGTGTGTGTGTGTGTGTTAGAAGGATACAACTAGAATGCAATGAGTCCTGCAGGAAGTGCAGTAGAGCCTATGAGAAGAGAAGTTGTCTGATTCCAACAGGGAAAAATGTTGTAGCTATTACCTTTCTTGATCCATGATGTTGTTAGAGTTTAAAGTGAACAGAGGACTATAATACTTTTGGGAATGAAAGGTGAGGGTCTGGGGGGGCAACTAGGTGGTACAGTGGATAAGGTACCAGCCCTGAAGTCAGGAGGACCTGAGTTCAAATTTGGTCTCATTCACTTAACATTTCCTGGCTGTGTGACCCTGGGCAAGTCATTTAACCCTAATTGCCTCAGCAAAAAAGAAGAAGAAAAAGAAAGAAAGAAAAAGAAAGGTGGGGGCCTGGAGAGGGAGGAAGGCACTGAAAAGAAAGGAAGATGGGGATGCCTTTGCTACCCAACTCCAGTATGGACTGATGACTTTGATTTGATCCCTAAACCACCTGCCCCAGGGAAAAGCCTTGTCAGAGATAGTTGCAGAGCAGTGGGTAATGGTGAGATGAGAGAAGGGAAGATTGTCCTCCCAAATTATCTCTTCAGAGAGGCCAGGTCAAATATCTCCTTTTCCTGATCATAGGGTAATCTCACCTATGTCCCACATAAGGTGATAGTTGGTGTTACTGGTGATGGAGTTCCTCCTGCTGTAGCTTTTATGACTGACACTGGGACTGAGGTTGAGTGTTTTGCTCCTAACCTCATTTTCTGATTAACCCTTTGGTTTTTATTGTTGGAATTTACATATCAGAGTGATTTTTAGGCAAGGATATATCTCCTTTCATACAATGGAGAAATTTGAATGTCATGCATGGGAATTTAGATTTATTACAGAAGGATCAACGGTATTTGGAAATACAGAATCGCCCCCATCCACATTTTCTTATTTACATTTCTTAATATACTTTGGTGGTTTTTTTTTAAATCATTCTTATTTTTTAATTCTGAATTCATCCCCTCTTTCAAGCCACTGAGAAAGCAAGAAAAACAAAACTCATTAAAATATATATGTAAAACAAATTTCTGCATGAACCATGTCTAAAAAGAAAAAAGAGCTTCAGTCTGCATTCTGAGTCTTATCATTTCTCCATTTGGAGGAGGATAGCATATGGAACCATTTTATGATTGGTTTTGTTGTAACTGATCAGAGTTCTTAAATCTTTTAAAGTTGTTTTCTGTGTAGTTATTCTAGAAATTATTCTCCTGGTTCTTCTGGCCATTTCACTTTGCATTAGTTCATGAAAATCTTCTTAGGTATTTCTAAAACTATCCCCTTAGTCATTTATTACAGTTCAATAGCATTCCATTACATACATATAGCATAACTTATTCAACCATTCCCCAATTGATAAATATCCCTTCAATTTCCAATTCTTTGCTACTATGAAAAAATCTACTATAAATATGCATGTATATATGAGTCCCATTCTTCTTTCTTTAATCTATTTGAGGTATAGATTTTATACCTCAAGTCAAAGGGAATTGGGGGAGAGTTCCATATCACTTTCTGGATTGACTGAACCAGTTTACAGTTCTATCCTTTCAGTATTTGTCATTTTTCTTTTGCTTACCTAGTGGTTATAGGTTTTTATTTCAGTCCTCAATATGCTTTGAAAGATATTAAGTTTCTAATGGGATACTTACTTTTTTCTCCCCCATTAGAATGTTAGCCCTTCATCTTATTACAACCTCTTCCTGCTAATTAAATAATTTACCTTTCTCAGTTCCTTTTAATCTTGTGTTTGAATTTCAAAGTTCCTATTCAGCTCTGACCTTTTATGCTGGCATATTTGAAAGTTCTTTTTGTCCATCAAAAGTCCGTTTTTCTCTTGTAGAATTATACTCATGTTGTAGAATAAGTTATTCCTTGCTGTAATGTTAAACTTTTCTTTTTTGGAAATCATACTCCAAGATCTCTCATTTGTAGTAGAAGTTACCAGATCTTGTGTGAGCTTGGCTATCGTTCCTTGGTATCTGACTTCCTTTCTGATCTTTGAAGTTTTTTTTTTTTTTTCCTTTGATGCAGGAATTCTGGATTTTGTCAGACAATGTTTTCTTGATTTAAGGTTTTCTTTTAGGAGATGATGGATGGATTCTGGATTCTTTTTATTTTCACTCTACCCTATAATTATATATTTTTAAAATCACTATAGTTTTTCCTTTCTATCCCTTAGTCCTTGAGAAATGCTATTTTTGAAAGTGAAAAAAGAAAAAAGAAAATCAGCATCATTGATCAGTACATTGGAAAACATTCTGAAAGTGTGCCATATATAAAACTTGTAAACCTTCAATCTATCCAAAAGGGTAGATTGGGAATATCTTATCTCTTCTTTTAAGCCCTGCTTGTGGTTGCAACATTCATTTTTGATTTTTTTTTTTTGTTTGGTAGTCTTCCTGCTGTGCTACATTATTACAGTCATTGTGTATGTTGTTTGCTTGACTCTGCTTCACGCCTCATGAGTTCATGTAGATCTGTGTTTTTTCCTGTTTCAACATTGCCATTTTCCTTATTTTTTCCTTTTATTAAATTTTTTTTACCTTTAACTTTGTCTGAGATCATGATTGTTACTCCTGCTTTTTTATGTTCCTAATCTTTATTTTATGTTTGTGTATATCTCTTATTTCCTATCCCTTCTGACTCTACTTTACTTCTACCCACTACCTTGCCCTCCTATTAATTAATCTACCCTCCCACACCCATTCTTCCCTTGTCCTTTTTAAACTTTCCTACCCCTCCAAGGATTCCTCCCTTATCCTTCTCACCCCTACCCTGTCCCTCTTTATTCCATTTCCATTAATCTACACATTTTATTCCATTTCTGCTATTCACCTTATTTTTTTATAAATTAAAAAGATTTTTTTATTCCTTTTAAATTATATATCTTGTTCTTTTTTTAACTCTGATCTGATGTAAATAGGATTCCCTCTAAAAATCCCTCCCTTATCCTCTCTTCCTTCACTATCACCTTACCTTCTTCCTACTTTCTGAATTTAGAAGGCCTTTATACCCTTCTAGATGTGTGTGTGTATGTGTATGTGTTGTTCCCTCTTAAACCCATTTCAAAAAAGAATAGGGTTCTAGAACTACCAATCTTCCACCTCCTAATTCCTCTGTGTTAGCTCTTCATCTTGCACATCAATTGTATAATTATTCTTTATACCTTTTCATATACATTTTTGTTTTTTTAGAATCACATTTTTTCATTAATTCCCTTGAAATTCTTGACCTTTTGTTCTTCCAGATGAATTTTGTTGTTATTTTTTTCTAGGTCAATAAAATCATTTCTTGGGAGTTTGGTAGAGCACTAAATAGATAGATTAGTTTACATACTATTGTCATCTTTATTATATTCGCTCGACCTATCCAGGAGAACTTGATATTTTTCCAGTTGTTTAGATCTGACTTCATTTGTGTGGAAAGTGTTTTGTAGTTTTATTCATGTAGTTCCTGAATTTCCCTTGGCAGATAGAGTCCCAAATATTTTATGCTATTGACAGTTATTTTATTTTATTTTATTTTATTTTTTGCTGAGGCAATTAGGGTTAAGTGACTTGCCCAGGGTCACACAGCTAGGAAGTGTTAAGTGTCTGAGACCAGATTTGAACTCAGGTCTTCCTGACTTCAGGGCTGGTGCTCTATCCACTGCACCATCTAGCTGCCCCTTGACAGTTATTTTAAGTGGAATTTCTCTTTGTATTTCTTGCTGTTGGATTTTGTTAGTGATGTATAAAAAGGTTGATGATTTATGTGGATTTTGTATCCTGCAACTTTGCTAAAGTTGTGGCTTATTTCTAATAGTTTTTTAGTTGATTCTCTAGGATTCTCTAAGTATACTAACATATCATCTGCAAAGAGTCATAATTGGGCTTCGTCATAATTTACTCTAATTCCTTTAATCTTTTTTTCTTCTCTTATTGCCAAAGCTAACATTTCTAATACAATGTTGAATAGTAATGGTGACAGTGGGCAGCCTTGTTTCACTCCTGATCTTATTGGGAATGGTTCCTGTTTATCACCGTTATATATAATGCTAGTTGATGGTTTTAAATAGATGCTACTGATCATTTTAAGGAAAATCCCATTTATTCCTATACTTTCTAGTGTTTTTATAGGAATGGATGTTGGATTTTATCAAATGCTTTTTCTGC